>OY731403.1:99886788-99986053 GCA_963425845.1 Sphenostylis stenocarpa
TTGTTGGAATTTGGTTGTGAGGTTATCAAGAAGAAGCAGATTTGGTTCTTGTGGTAGATTAAGTGTAAGATTGTAAATGTTGTAAAACATTTGATCTAGTGGAATTGACTAAATTTAGGCATTTGGACGTAGCAAAGTATTGGGTGAATCGGTATAAAACACAGTGATATCTTTATTAACCTTTCTCTATTTTAATTATGGTAGATTAAGTGTAAGATTGTAAATGCAGTAAAACATTTGATCTAGTGGAACCCAGCTAGAATTTGGCTGGAGACTGGACGTAGCCCTGGTATTGGGTGAATCAGTATAAAACACCAGTGATATCTTTATTAACCTTTCTCTATTTTAATTCTGTCGCTGCATTTATATTGATTGATTGCTTTGTAATTCAAGAACAGATCTGGAATCTTAATTTTTGAATTAGATAATCTGTTATTTGCGAAAAAATTTTAAAGATCAATTCACCCCCCTCTTGATCTCAGCCTACTTTTCTAACATAAGACTCTATCCTTATCCTATTTACGTTTACACAACATTTTAATCGGTAAAATTTGGGGAAAATTTTTAAAACCTAATTTTTGTTAAGAAACCAATTCACCCCCCCGCTCTTGGTTTTTGTCCGTTCACGCAAACATTCTGCTGCGCGATTCTAACATGCCTGAGATGTTGAGTTTCCCACACCAATGCACAACATGTTTTTTTGAGTGGTGTATAATGGGTCTCATAGTCTAGGAATTTTTTGCTGAGGTAGTATATGGCTTGTTCTTTCTTCCCCGTATCATCCTGTTGACCGAGCACACATCCCATAGATTCATCCAGTATCGATAAATAAAGAATCAGAGGTTTTCCTTCAATGGGGGCATTAGTACCGGTGGATTAGTTAGGCACAACTTTATTTTCTCAAAAGCTTGTTGGCAATTCTCATTCCAAACTGTTGGTTGGCTCTTGCGCAACAGTTTGAAGATGGGTGCACATTTGTCTGTGAGTTGTGCGATGAACCTTGTTATGTAATTAATCTGGCCAAGAAATCCTCTTATTTCCTTTTCTGTTTCCAGTGGGGACATTTCTAAAATTGTCTTTGTTTTGTCAGGGTCCACCTCTATTCCCTTTTTGCTGACGATAAACCCAAGTAATTTACCCGACCATAATCGAAATGTACATTTAGTTGGGTTTAGCTTTAGTTGATACTTCCGAAGTCGATCGAATAATTTTCTCAAATAGAGGATGTGGTCCATTTCGTTTTTGGATTTGGTAATCATGTCATCCACATAAACTTAAATTTCTTTGTGGATCATGTCATGGAATAATGTTACGATGGCCCTTTGATAGGTGGCCCCTGCGTTCTTGAGTCCAAAAGGCATGACTCTGTAACAGAATGTTCCCCACGGTGTGATGAAGAAAGTTTTTTCTCTATCTTCGACAGCTAGCTTAATCTGGTTATACCCCGCGTATCCATCCATGAAGGAATAGAGTGTGTTTGTGGCGGTGTGATCCACCAATGTGTCGATGTGTGGTACAAGAAAAACATCTTTTGGGCTTGCTCGATTTAGATCCCTGTAATCTACACACACACTGATCTTCCCATTCTTTCTCATGACTGACACGATGTTTGCCAGCCATTCATGGTATTTGGACACGATCAGTGTTGAACATACAATGACTTGATGTTGAACTTACATGGACATGAAGCTTGTTTATTTTGATGATGATTCAAGAACAAAGAACTTAGAGAGTTGAAGACGTATAATCTTGTATAATAACTCTGTTTTGATGAGTTTGAGTCTGTAATATTAGAGTCTAAGATAGCCGGTACATAGTCTACTCTTTAGAAGCTTCAAAAACTCATATTTATCAAAAAGCCACGGGTTTAATCGATTAAAAGACCAAATAATCGATTATTATAGTGAGAAAAATCATTTTCTGTATCAGCTCACTGTAATAATCGATTAACACACCTGTTAATTGATTAACAGGCCTATTAATCGATTAATAGGGCAAATAATTGATTAAACCAGTGCGTTTTGGGTCTCTACTGATTTTGGCTCTATAATAATCGATTAACACTTGAGATAATTGATTATTTCAGTCAGATATGCATTTTGAACTTCAAATTAAACCTATTTTCGAAAACCCTAGTCCCAATACACCAAGTTTCGAAAATCCCCAATTCCCAAACCCTAATTCATCTACTTAAGGTTCTCTAAGGCTCTCTGCCAGCTGCTTCCAGCTCTGGACTTGTCCCCTCTCCAACTGCATATACCAATTCAGAGCTGAATCAGTCAGGCTCTCCTGGAAGCAGTGTATTAGGAGTTCTTCATTGTCAGCGTGGGGAGCCATCTTGCGATAGTACATAGTAAGATGACTCCTGGGGCAAGTCATTCCCATGTACTTCGGCAAGTCTGGTACCTTGAACTTTGGAGGGAGACGAATGTTTTTAACAAGGCACATATCAGTTGCCTCCTTCATATCAAAGCTATGTCCCTCTGTGGCCCTGAGTCTCTCTTCCAGAGTGGAGATTTGTTGCTTGGAGACTTCGGGGGGCTGGATGAGTACCGCCCTTGCCTCAGATTGTACGGGGGCCTTCTAGTCGAAGAGGAACTCCTCTTCTTCTTGTGCCTCGTGACGAGAGGCGCGATAGCCTTGAGTCTCCCCTTTGTTTTGGCTCTGTTGGCGCATTAACTCCATCATTTGCGCCATTTTTTCCCTTAAGGAGTTTACCTCAGCAGTGAGTTTACGATTCTGCTCTTCTAACTGTTCTATTGCTCTAGCCTTCTGTGAACGAGTTTGGACGGGGAGAGGACCAACCACTTTCTAAGATGCACAAGAATTTTATTAATAAAAATGAATGATAGGTGTGGGATTAGTATCTTTTAAGACAACGACTTAGGTATCGTCCTTAAAGCTTGCGCTTTTGCAGGGTACCTTACCCACTTTGGTGTAATGGTTCCTTCCTTGTCATTGGTTTTGGCAAGTATAACGAAGATCACCATATACCTTAGTACATTTGTCTCTTCCCTGTGGATGGTTACAAATGTGCTAAGGGACTCTTTCCTCTTTGCCTTAGAGATATCTAATGCCCCCTAGCGTGAACGTGTTTTATGCATGAGAGATTTTTTAGAATGATGTTTATGCGTACTTTCCTTTTATTTTCTCTCTTAGTTTTTTTTTCGCTCATGACATGATGCGACATGAATATTTAACTTTTTCATAAACCATTTTTGAACAAGATCCCATTCTTATTTAGTTGGGTTTTATTCGACTTGGTTTTTGTTTTATAGCCTTTTATCTCTTCTGTCAGACTGCGTGGCTACTTAACTTACAAAGAACCTGAAACCAGGCTAGCTAAAAGGCAGACTATCTGAGATAAAATGGTTTATTGGGAAAGAATAATTTTAGCATCCCTTATCTCTTCTCTCGGACTGCGTGGCTACTTAGCTTACAAAGAACCTGAAAGCAGGCTAGCAAAAAGGCAGACTGTCCGAGATAAGGGTGTTTATTGCGAAAATATTTTTGTGGTTTTTTCTATTTTTGTATCTGGTGTTTGGTTATGCTATGCAATCAAATGCAACAAACAGATGCACATACAATTCACTCATCCGTGAACAAGTAGGGCAACGTTTTAATTACGAGGTAGGGTTTTCCTGCAGAAGAGTGCGTATTTAGGGTAGTTCTAATTTTCTCACCAAGGCTAGGCCCCCAAGGTGCCCGCATTATAGGAT
Source organism: Sphenostylis stenocarpa (assembly GCA_963425845.1). Lineage (NCBI taxonomy): Eukaryota > Viridiplantae > Streptophyta > Magnoliopsida > Fabales > Fabaceae > Sphenostylis > Sphenostylis stenocarpa. Next base: position 99,890,508 of record OY731403.1, read on the forward strand.
CCTCACTCTCCAGCCTTCCGACCATGCATGGCAGTAAGGTCGTAGTCAGTCTTTGTGCCAAAAGAGGAAGGTTATCACCTTGAGTGGTGGTTTCCGATCATACCGGTGGGCTAATGGCCCTCACTACGGCAAACCGTACCTGCCACCACTCCCTATGGATTTCTCACATGCCCCCGGGTATAGAGGGAACTGTTGTGTGCAAAGGTTTGTGTACAATTTGTATTTCAAACAATTGCGTAAAATAAACAAACAAAAGTTATTGAAGCCAAACAAATAAAACATGTTATAAAACAAGGTAGGGTAAAAGCAAAATTTTTAAGTTTATTTATTAAATTGGCCCATCACTAAATGGGATCAACTCTCTAGGCTTCCCCAGTAAAGTCGCCATCTGTCGCCACCGTAAAAAGAGGCGGTCGGAGCGACGCAATGGTTTCCGATTTTTGACTCGCGTTTTTAAAGTGGTGTTACAACGCCCTTAGGTTGTCCGATAACCGGGCTGGACCTAAGGGCGAAGTTTTTGAAAAGGGTTCTTATGGAGTCGCCACCGATGCTTTTACTGAAAGCATCGGAAAAGGAAAAAAGGAAGGCATTGGTTTTAGAAAAACCAACTTTGGCCATTATAACCAGAGTCGGGTAAGGGAGTTATTTACGCGTGGGGAAGGTATTAGCACCCTCACGACGCCCCTTTCGGGTTCCCTATGATGGACCATTTATTTCATAAATAAACCTTAAAATGACACTTTTACCCTTTATTTGCTGAATTTAAAATATTGACTACATGGCCCTAGCAGCTAATGCACAAATAAATGTAAAGAAATAGCAGTAAAAGAAGGAGAGAAAATATGAAAACCTTCGAAGCAAGCTTTCGTGATTACCGGGCTGGACCTAAGGGTGAAGTTTTTGAAAAGGGTTCTTATGGAGTCGCCACCGATGCTTTTACCGAAAACATCGGAAAAGGAAAAAAAGGAAGGCATTGGTTTTAGAAAAACCAACTTTGGCCATTATAACTAGAGTCAGGTAAGGGAGTTATTTACGCGTGGGGAAGGTATTAGCACCCCCACGACGCCCCTTTCGGGTTCCCTATGATGGACCATTTATTTCATAAATAAACCTTAAAATGACACTTTTACCCTTTATTTGCTGAATTTAAAATATCGACTACATGGCCCTAGCAGCTAATGCACAGATAAATGTAAAGAAATAGCAGTAAAAGAAGGAGAGAAAATATGAAAACCTTCGAAGCAAGCTTTCGTGATCAATATTTTTGAAGTAGGACGCTTTTTGGCAATCCTTCACTCTACAACGTTGATCGCTCTTCCTAGCAGCGCTACAAATACTCTCTAAGAATACTAAGAAGCTTCGAAAATGCTCCGGAGGGATTTAGGAGAAGAGTTTAAAGAAGTTACAGAAGGAAAAGTTGGAGAATGGTGTGAAAAGAAGGGGAGTGCGCCATCCTTTTATAGGGATTCGCGCCTGTCAGGTCGAGACGACCGTCTCGCTTGGCAAGGTCGAGACCGCCGTCTCGCCAAACGGGATAGCGGTTTCAACTTTGACAAATGCCGAGACGGTTGTCTTGCCAATCTAGAAGGCGGTATCGCTTTGACAACTGGCAAGAAGGCCGTCTCACCAAACGGGAAGGCGGTCTCGGCATTGGCAACTGGCGAGACGGCTGTCTCGCCCTTTGTTGATGGCGAGACGACGGTCTCGACCTTCTAGGTGGACCTCCCTATTTTTTCTGTACAAAAACACCTTCCTAATCTATATATGGGGCCTTTTGGTCTATCCTAGGGACCTTTTAGGCCTTGCCCATTTTCGGATTGGAGGTCTTCTGTTCTTTATTTTGAGATCAGGCAAGATTTGGGGTCTATAGGCTGTGTCGCCATTAGCAAGTGGCGAGACGGCGGTCTCGGCCCTTTAGGTGGAATTTATTATTTTTCCTGTGCAAAAAACCTTCCTATTCTAATATGGGGCCTATTGATCTATCCTAGGGACCTTTTAGGCCTTGCCCATCTTCGAGCAGAAGTCTTCTGCTCTTTATTTTGAGGTCGGGCAAGATTTGGGATCTATAGCTGCCCCCCCTTCACCTAACTAGTCGACTGTTGGCCCGTTATGCCAAAAGATTGGCTAGAGGGTGAAGGAGTTAACCCTCTTTCCAGGATGTCCTTTGGATGCTCCTTCTTGTGGTAGCCGACCCTCTAGACGAAAAATATTTGTGTGTGCCTCCGGGATGCTCCCTCATGCGGTAGCCGACCCCTTTGGACGAACAAGGTGTGAACCTCCGGGATGCTCCTTCTTGCGGTAGTCGACCCCTTTGGTTGACATGTGGTAGAACCTTAGGATGCTCCTTCTTGCGGTAGCCGACCCCTCGGTTGATGAGTATGAACCCCCATCCGGTTGGTGCAGTCCACCACTATAGGATTGGATGAGTATGAACCACTCATCTAGCTGGTAGAGTTTGCAGTCCACCATCGTAGGACTGGATGAATATAAACCCCTCATCTGGCTGGTAGAGTTCGTAGTCCACCATTGTAGGATTGGATGAGTATAAACCCCTCATCTGGCTGGTGTAGTCCACTTTGTAGAACTGGTTGCGACTTACTGCTCTGGCTCATGCGCAGGTGTTGCCTATGTGCAGGTCTTTGTCTTAGAGACCTTCCTTTTCCTGAAGCAGTGGTGGCGACTTACTACTCTAGCTCATGCGTTGGGATTCCATGGGGAATATTTTCTTGTTTTGATGAATGTTTTTTATTTTTCCGGTGAAGTCTTCTGGTGTGTTGGGGATTCTTTGATTTTTGGCTTTTCTTGATGGCCATCCATCTTGTTGATTGCGAGGGATTCTTTGTTTTGATCTTTTGGTAGTGATCATCCAACTTTGCTGGTTGTCGGGGATTTTTGGGTGACGCCTTTGAGAAAGTGGGCGTTTTCCTTGTTTGCCTTTTACTCTTTGTGGGGAGAATGGTGGCTAATGTTTTGAAGTTAATCTCGCCTTTTTCCGTGGTTTATCTTTTTTCTCACGATTTAGATTTTGGCTTTTTCGGGATAGCGCATAAGCCTTTTTACTTTTTAGTCTCTTTTATTACGCTGACTTTTTCGGAAAAGAATAAAGGCAATGATTATACTAATACAATGATGTCTCTAAGGCGGCAGCGGACTCGACTGTGAGGCCGAAGATGACTCAGGAGGAGGGAACTACCGGAGCATATGCCTCTGAAATTCCTCATGGCTCCAGATCATGTCGAGTTGACGCTGGGTGATCACGTTCAAGCTCTAGATGACTCCCTCTTGTCTCTGGCTAATGGTCTCCAGCCGTGTCTCAAAGACGTCCTGCCTCAAGGACATCTGGTCTAGCTGCTGGCGAATGTCATCCATGTGACGGTGAACACCGGGAAAGCCATCCCTATACTACTGCTGCTCGAACTCTGGGGGCATCAGGATCTCCTGCGACGCATCCAAATCCTGGATGTCTAGTGTCATAGCGAGCGCAGGGTGGAGGACCACCTAGGACCCCTGCCTGATAAGCATCCCCATGCTGACGAGCATGGACCCGCTGATGTACTCGGGTCGAAGGATGGAGAGAATGTCCTCCCCACTGGGGCACCCCCACCTCTTGGCCAGTGGGGTGATGAGAGGACCCATGAGGATGGCTCCGACGGGGCGGCTCCCGAAGTTCTTCAAAGCCCTCAGAAAGAAGTAGCTGGGGTTACACTGGCGTCCATGTAGCATGCAGTGCAGCACGAAGAGGTCAGGCTAAGTGATCTTCCCCTAACTTTCCTTCCGTGCATGGATCGTCCCTGCCAGTAGCTTGTGGTAGATGCGGAGAGGAGGGCTGAGCGCCGACCCTTTCATCAAGGCGGTAGAATTTGTGACCCAGTGAGATCCTCCCATATCTCACCGTTTTGAGGGCAATCGGCCGCTCACAGATTGCTCCTTAATATTCTGGCGTTAGGGTGTATCCCCGCACATCCCTAGATAGGGGTCGGGGGGTCCTGGAGGAGGAAGTCCCACCCGATGCTCTGGATGTATCCCCACACATCCTCCTCCCAACCAAACTCGATCAGGATACCGTGGTCTAGTCTCAGCATGGGGTTCTAAGAGTAGCCCCTGATGTGTTCCAGCCTGGCCTAGTGTTGCGACGTGAGCTGGGTAGGATCTGGAGGAGCCTATGGTGCAGATGCACTCGGGTCAGGGCCTTGACCTCTCTTTCGAGGCCTGGAGGATTCTCCTTGTTGCATTTTGGGCAAAGACACTCAAAGATGTATGAGAATGTATGAGAAGATGCAGGAATGGAGTGCTTTAAACTGACCCAAAAACCCCCTTTATATAGAAAATTTTATTTTTGGTTTGGACCGCCGTCTGGGATTTGGAACGACAGTCTCGAATTTTCCAAGTTCGGGACCACCGTCTGGAATGTCGAGATGGCGGTCTCGCCAAACGAGAAGGCGGTCTCGCTTTTTCTAAGGTTTTTTTTTTGTAGGAAAATATAGGACCTTGTTCAAAAACATCTATGCATGCAATGTTTTCATGTTTTGTGTCCTAAAATGCTATTTCGTTGATTTTTCAGATGGATTAACTGGTGTGTCCTTTGAAAACGAGGTCCTTCAGATGTGGTTTTCTATCTGTTCTTGTTTGTATCGTTCTAAACTTAATATGACCGAAGAATAACTGTTGGTTTGAGGAGTACACTTGCCATGTCGGTGCATTTTTTTCCTTCCTCTAGAGATTTCAATCCTCTTATTGATTATATGCCTCCATATTGAAGCACTTGGTGGATTTGATGAAGACTTAGATATAATTTGATGAAGACATAAATTTAGTTTAGGTTGTGGGTGTGTAGATGATTAGGTTTTTTAGCTTGAGCACTTAATCCCTTGATAGGCCATTATATGTTGTGATGAAGCGCCTTAATCTTCTGCATAGCATTGAAAATCATTTTCTGCATTAAAAGAACAAACTAAGTTTTTCAATCTGTTGAAAAAGATTTTCAATCGGTTAAAATCACTTAACGAGAATAAGTGGTTCTATATAATCGTATTTTCAATTGATTGATTCGCAGAATCAACAAGTTAAAATAACTTAGTAAATTTCTCAATATGAAGGTTTCGGAAAAACAATCAATTGAAATACTTTTTAATCTGTTGAAAAAGAAAGATATTTTTCAATCTAAGAGTTTTCGGAAAAACAATCAGTTGAAACGTTTTTCAATCTGTTAAAATAAAGATATTTTTTAAGTCTAAGAGTTTTTAGAAAATCAATCTGTTGAAAAAGAAAGATATTTTTCAATCTAAGAGTTTTCGGAAAAACAATCGGTTGAAACGTTTTTCAATCTGTTAAAATAAAGATATTTTTTAAGTCTAAGAGTTTTTAGAAAATCAATCTGTTGAAATATTTTTCAATCTGTTGAAACAGAGAGACTATTTTTTAACTAAGTATTTGCGGGAATTTAATCTGTTGAAATGATTTTCAATCGATTGAAACAGAGTCTTGTCATTTTTCATTAAGTTGTTTTAATCCATTAAAACTCGAATCAATCGATTAAATGGAACTTTAAATGAAATCAATCGATTGAATCGATGTCTTAATCGATTAAATGGAACTTTAAATGAAATCAATCGATTGAATCGATATTTTAATCGATTGAAATAATATTCTGATCGATCATAGTTTCATTTTAATCGATCATAACTTCGATCTGATCGATCATACTTCAGTTCTAATCGATCATAACTTCGGTCTGATCGATCATACTTCAGTTCTAATCGATCATAACTTCGAGTCTGATCGATCATACTTCAGTTCTAATCGATCGAGTCTCTTCTAAACCTGTTTTACTTTAAACTAATCGATCTTTTGACTCTCTGAAACAATTTTTGACAGTTGAATCGATCTGATTCTATGATTTACTCTATATATACAGATTTGATCTAACTTTTGATATATACAATACAATACAACACACTACTTGAGAAAACTTGAGAAATCAATCTGTGAATCGTTCATCTACGTTTTTCTCTCTGCATTCAAGATTTTGTCATATCATAAGGTGCTTTGATCAACATTGTGGTCATTCACAGCGAGAGAGTGCTTTAGAATTGGTGCTGGGCAATTAGAATTCAAAGTCCAGGTTTCTTCTTTCCTTATTCTTTTGTATCGTGTGAATTGTGTAGATTGGATTGTAAGCTACACTTGGTACAGTAACTGGATTTGGTTACTGGGTGTTTTTCAAGATTCTATCTTATAGGTTGAAAATATAGTTCTTGGTGTAGATTGGTGAGGATCTACGGATTGTAATTGTCACTTGGTATTAGTGGAAACTTGACAGGTTTTGTCAAGAACTGGACGTAGCTCTGGATTAGAGTGAACCGAGTATAAATTTGTGTGTTGATTTCTTTCTATCATCTCTTTTAAATTCTGAATATAATCTTGTCTGTGTTTTAAATCAAATCATCTTTTCAAGAATTGAATAAAGATAACTCATTCTTCCAAAAGAAAGTAAAGTTTTGTGAAAAAGTTTTTAAGTTCAATTCACCCCCCTCTTGAACTCAACCATTAATTCTTTCAATTGGCATCGAGTTGGTTCTTGTAAGTTACTCAAGTAATCGGTCCAATGGTCGAGGGAAAGATGAATTTTTCGAAGGAGCCTCCATAAACGAGGCCTCCACTTTTTGCTTGGTGTGAATTATTCTTTCGGAAGGTTAGAATGAAAATCTTTATTGAATCCCTTGATAGAGGCATTTGGGAAACAATTGTTAATGGTCCTTTTAAACCAACTCATATAGTAGATGGTAAAGCTTGTTGAGAAAAGTTGGAGTGAGTTGACTGATGCGAGAAAATAGGAGAGTGCAATATGATTATACTGCAAAGAATATTATTACCTCTGCCTTAAATCTTGATGAGTTTTTCAGGGGTGTCTCGGTGTGCTTACGCCAAAGAGATGTGGGAAATTCTAGAGGTCACACATGAAGGAACATCTGATGTGAAAAGGGCAAGAAAGCATGAGTTAATCGGGGACTATGAGTTGTTTAAAATGCAGCAAGGGGAGACAATTGCGGATGTGCGAAAAGATTCACGCACATAGTTAATCATTTGATCGGGCTAGGGAAGACCTTTGACAAGGAGGAGTTGAATATCAAAATACTGAAGTGTTTGGACAGAACTTGGCAACCAAAGGTGACTGCAATATCCGAATCAAGAGATTTGACTGAAATGACTACTTGCCTCACTTTTTGGTAAGTTAAGGGAACATGAGTTGGAAATCAATCGGTTCAAAGAACAAGAGAATGCAGAAAAGAAAAGTAGAAATATTGTTCTCAAGACGATTGAAGAAAACAGTGATTCGAAGAAGATGAGTCCGAGAACCTGACTTTATTGGTTAAGAAATTCGGGAAATTTCGAGAAGAAAGAACAAGACTGGCCAAGTAAAAAGGTACAATGATAGAAAGACTGAATCTGTTCAAAATAATATTACTTGTTATTCTTGTGGTAAACAGGGTCACATAAGGAGCGACTGTCCAGAAAAGACCAAGAATCAGAATAAGAAAGATTCAAGATACAAACGGAAAAAGGCCTACATAGCTTGGCAAGACAATGAATCTTCTTCCAGTTCTGAATCCGAAGGTGAAGAGGTAAACTTGTGTTTGATGGCTGGCTGTGAATCCTCTTCATCACATGAACAGCATCAAGAGTCTCTTTGGTACCTGGACAGCGGATGCTCAAGGCACATGACAGGTGACATTTCAAAATTCCGAAGTTGAAATTGAAGAATGGGGGTCATGTGACTTATGGAGACAACAACAAGGGAAGAATTCTTGGTTCGGAGATATTGGAGATGGTGAATCCGTAACCATTCACAATGTTCTTTTTGTTGAAGGTCTCAAACACAATCTGATAAGTATAAGCCAGTTATGTGATCTTGGTCACAAAGTTGTTTTCAAACCGAGAAAAATGTCTTATCTCGTGAGCCGGAATCGACACGGTAATGTTGGTAGGTAAGAGGTTAAACAACATATACATGTTAGATATTAAGCGGTCTATATCATCTCAAAGTTGTCTTCTTACTAAAAAAGAAGAATCTTGGTTGTGGCATAGAAGGCTTGCTCATATACATCTTAACCATCTTGACAAACTGATTTCAAAAGAGTTAGTTTTTGGGTCGCCTAAGCTTCAAATCTTGAAAGACAAAATCTGTGAAGCTTGTTTGAAAGGCAAACAAACCAGAAAATCTTTTTCAAACAAAAACATTGTTTCAACTTCTAGACCTTTGGAACTGCTTCACATGGATTTGGTTGGTCCTTCAAGGAATAAAAGCCTAGGTGGTAATCTTTATATCATGGTGATTGTTGATGATTTTTCCAGATTTACCTGGACTATCTTTCTTAAAGCTAAATCTGATTCCTACAAATCTTTCAAAAGGCTTGCCAAGGTTTTACATAATGAAAAGGGATATTTCATTACATCTATTCAAAGTGACAATGGTGGAGAATTTGTAAATGAGACGTTTGAATCATTTTGTGAAAAATTTGGTATAAAACACAATTTCTCTGCTCCAAGAACTCCTCAACAGAATGGTGTTGTGGAAAGAAAGAACAGATCAATTGTGGAGCTTGCCAGAACAATGTTGAGTGAAAATTCTTTACCAAAATACTTACGGGCTGATGCAGATCAACACTTGCTTGTCATGTTTTGAATAGAGTCTTGATTAGACCCATGCTTAAGAAAACCCCATATGAGCTGTACAAAGGAAGAAAACCCAACATAAACTATTTCGGGGTCTTTGGATGTACATGTTTTGTTTTAAACAATGGGAAAGAAAACATTGGCAAGTTTGATGAAAAATCGACAAAGGAATTTTTCTTGGTTACTCAACTCACGGCCATGCATATAGAGTTTATAATTTGAGATTGAAATCGAGTTGAAGAATCTGTACATGTTGTGTTTAATGAGTCTCCTCGAGTTGTGCGAGAATAGATCAACAGTGCTGGCGATGAAGAAGATTTAACTGATAATTCTTATCGGTTGAAATGTCCCGATAGCACGAGATCGAGCATACTGTTGAAGAGGGTGATCCATCCGTGGACCCTGCAAAAGCTGATCCATCTACAATTACTCGTAGAACAAGAAGAAGGTGTTCGGAAGAGCTTCCTAAAGAGTGAATTGTCCCAAGAAATCTCTCTCTAGACAATGTCATCGGGCAAATTAATAAGGGAGTATCTACTAGACATTCTCTTAATCAATTACGTAATCATATGGCATTCATTTCACAAATAGAGCCTAAGACAGTTAAAGAAGCATTAAATGATGAATACTTGGGTTAGTGCCATGCATGATGAGCTTAATCAATTTGAAAGAAATAAAGTGTGGGAATTAGTTCCTAAAATCAAAGATATCAATATAATTGGTACTAAGTGGGTATTCAAAAACAAGCTAGATGAACACGGCATTATCACTAGGAATAAAGCTAGGTTGGTAGCCAAAGGGTATAACCAACAAGAGGGCATTGATTTTGATGAAACATTTGCACTTGTAGCTAGGCTTGAAGTCTGTTAGATTATTATTAGCTTATGCCTGTTTGAGTGGTTTCGAATTACTACAGATGGATGTAAAGAGTGCCTTTCTTAATGGACTTATCAATGAAGAAGTGTATGTTTCTCAACCTCCTGGGTTTGAAGATCACAAGCATCCCGACCATGTCTACAAATTGAAAAAGGCTCTTTATGGCTTGAAGCAAGCACCTAGACAATGGTATGAGAGGTTAAGTAATTTTCTAATTGATCAAGGGTACAAGCGAGGTGAGGTTGATAAAACTCTGTTCATTAAGAAATCTGATGCTGACATTATTCTGGTGCGGTGTATGTGGATGATATTATTTTCGGTTCCACCAATAATGCCATGTGTAATAAGTTTGTAAAAGAAATGCAAAGTGAATTTGAAATGTCTATGATGGGAGAATTGAATTTCTTCCTTGGTCTACAGGTTAAACAATTAACAAATGGCATTTTTCTTAGTCAATCTAAATACTGCAATGAACTGTTAAAGAAATTTGATATGCACAATTGCAAGGAATCCTCTACACCAATGTCTACTAACTACTTGTTTAGATTTAGATGAAAAAGGGAAATCTGTTGATCAAACTAAATATAGAGGTTTGATTGGTTCTCTGCTTTATCTAATCGCTAGTAGACCCGACATTATGTTTAGTGTATGTCTGTGTGCAAGATTTCGGGCAAATCCAAAGGAATCACATCTTACTCGCTGCAAAAGGATTCTGAAGTACCTTAAGGGAACAAGTCAATGTTGGACTATGGTATCCTGAAGGTGCGTCCCTTAAGCTTGTTGGATTTTCGATTCTGACTTTGCAGGATGTAGATTGGACGAGAAAAAGTACCTCGGTACTTGTCATCTACTAGGGAGCGAGTCTTATATCGTGGCACAGACAAAAAGCAAGCGTGTGTTGCTCTATCAACTGCAGAAGCTGAATATATTGCAGCTGGGAGCTCGTTGTGCTCAAAGCATTTATCTCAAGCAACAACTAACAGATTATGGAGTGACTCTAAACAAGGTACCTCCGGTTTGTGACAATACTAGTGCGATAAACTTAACTAAGAATCCTATTCAACACTCTAGAACTAAGCATATTGAAATTAGACATCACTTTATTAGAGAACACGTATCTAGGGGTGACTGTGAGATATTATTTGTTGAATCGAAAAACAGTTAGCTGATTTATTCACTAAACCACTTCCTAGAGATAGACTTAATATGCTTAGGACTGAATTAGGAATTCTAGATATATCTAGTATTGTATAAGCTGATTCTTTATAGTAATTGTATGTCTTTTAACAGTGATAACAAGTTCAATCGATTAATAATTGCATGAATAACTTGATATTATTTGTTTTAATCGATTGAAACTGCGAAATAATCTGTTGATTTCCTGTTTCTTACTCTCGGTATTGATATGTTATTAGTTCAATCGATTAGATACGCTTTTAATCGATTTATTTCACTAACCCTGTAGCTCTGCAAATTTTCTTCTATAAATCAATCGATTAAATCTTCGATTCAATCGATTGAATTCACTAATGGTACTTTGCTTAATTTTCCTTTGCAAAAACAATCGATTTATTCATTGATTCAATTGGTTTATTTCACTTATGAATTTCGCGAAGTGCGAAATCAATTGGTTACAGGAAAAATCAATTGATTAATTGAAATTAAATGAATTGGCTCTGCACACAAGTAATTTACTGCAGATTAGGTTGAACTCATTTACAATAAGATAAAATCTCAACCACTTCCTTTAATACTTGATCGACTACGATTGGATACATACTTGCGAAGGTAATTAAGTGTTTACGTATCAAACTCTTCTCTCTCCACCTTTATCATCACTTGTGCAAGATCACAAAAAGACTAAAGACAAAATCCCGAAGTCAAACGATTTACGTATTCCTATTTCCTTAACTTGAACTCTTTCTTTCTCGGTTCCTCTCGTTTTGCTCATCAAGCATGTTCAAACGATCGAAGTCTGGAAGAAAGAAATCAAGCGAGGGCGAGTCGTCTTCGTTCGGCAGGAACAAAATGTTGAAGGAAGGATTGAGACTTGGTTCAACGGGGACCAAGAGCAAATGAATCTGTTTATTCATGAGTTGAAGCGAGAAAACAAGTCAACATACCAAAGTCGTTAAAGTTTTCCTGGTTTGATCTTGAAGGATTTAGAGGCATCGAGAAAGCTGCTTGCAACATCAAAAGCTTCGAAGTTTCGGAGTTGGACGGTAGGATTTATCCCGACTTAATCAAAGTTTTCTTCACAAATTTGTCCTTTGAAGGTTCCACCTTGAAAACCCAAGTTAAAGGTGTGGACATTGAGATTACTCCTAACATCCGGAATGAGGTTGCTTGGTTTAAAGGATTTAGGAGTGAAAGTCACCAAAGGGTGTACTTCGATGTGGAGGAATTTAATAAGGTTCAATATTTTCGGTCATGCATGAAGAATAGGCATGACTCTGTCAACTCGTTCAATACTGGGAAACTAAAATTGGAAGAAAGGTTGCTTGCCTGCATTGTGTCTTGGCGGCTCACTCCAGGGGGAGCAATCATGCGGTGCTAAATGAGGGAGATTTAGTACTAATGTATTGCATTCACCACGAGATTCGGGTGAACTGGGTTTTTGTCATCAAAGACCACATGATCAAGGCAAAAAGACTCGGTGATTTCAGGTACCCCTATGCTATACTTGATTTCCAAATTTTTAACATATTTTGGTGTTGATCTTGAAGGAGAACTTGTCGAGACAGTTCGTTCAACAAACGAAATAAATAACTCTATGCTTCACAAAATGGGATTTATGAAAGTTGATGGTGAGTGGGTCTCCAAGGAGGATGCTTGGAAGAGATGAAGAAAGTGATGAAGATGAACAAGAGGAAGAAAATATCAACACCGATATTCCTGGCACTTCTGGAGCTCATCCATCTGATCCTATGGAAGAAGTGATCCGCTGGAGATGATTCCATATAATCCACCCCCGACCGTGGCACACCTCGTCACGAGTTTGAAAGAACAATGCTTGCAGACAAATGAATCAACTTCAAGCTGATCAAAGGAGGCATATGAATATGACTACGGCTATAAGGGCTCGACAGACACTATTTGGATGAGAATTTTATTGCAAGGTTCCAGCACATCGATAATCAACTTGAAGACATTTACAACGGAATTGTGGAAATACAATTCAACCCAGGTCCCGGAGATGATTGAAGTTTACTGATCAATGTCTGCGATAATTACGTTTTTTTTTTTCTTTTCTTAGTTGGTTTTATATTCCGCTTTTTATTTGGGGGTTCTCAAGTGGCCCCATTGGACTGTATCCATGACAATCTATTTGATGCAGTCAAATAGGGGAGAATTATTTTGATTAAAGCTGCCACTACACACACACCACATCACAAAATATATGTCTCTGGTATGCATGTCTCCGGTCTGATTTTATGCAGGTGCAGTGGTTATTTGTCTCCATCAAATAGGGGAGATTGAAGCACTTGGTGGATTTGATGAAGACTTAGATATAATTTGATGAAGACATAAATTTAGTTTAGGTTGTGGGTGTGTAGATGATTAGGTTTTTTAGCTTGAGCACTTAATCCCTTGATAGGCCATTATATGTTGTGATGAAGCGCCTTAATCTTACTGCATAGCATTGAAAATCATTTTCTGCATTAAAAGAACAAACTAAGTTTTTCAATCATGTTGAAAAAGATTTTCAATCGGTTAAAATCACTTAACAGAATAAGTGGTTCTATATAATCGTATTTTCAATTGATTGATTCGCAGAATCAACAAGTTAAAATAACTTAGTAAATTTCTCAATATGAAGGTTTCGGAAAAACAATCAATTGAAATACTTTTTAATCTGTTGAAAAAGAAAGATATTTTTCAATCTAAGAGTTTTCGGAAAAACAATCGGTTGAAACGTTTTTCAATCTGTTAAAATAAAGATATTTTTTAAGTCTAAGAGTTTTTAGAAAATCAATCTGTTGAAAAAGAAAGATATTTTTCAATCTAAGAGTTTTCGGAAAAACAATCGAGTTGAAACGTTTTTCAATCTGTTAAAATAAAGATATTTTTTAAGTCTAAGAGTTTTTAGAAAATCAATCTGTTGAAATATTTTTCAATCTGTTGAAACAGAGAGACTATTTTTTAACTAAGTATTTGCAGGAATTTAATCTGTTGAAATGATTTTCAATCGATTGAAACAGAGTCTTGTCATTTTTCATTAAGTTGTTTTAATCCATTAAAACTCGAATCAATCGATTAAATGGAACTTTAAATGAAATCAATCGATTGAATCGATGTCTTAATCGATTAAATGGAACTTTAAATGAAATCAATCGATTGAATCGATATTTTAATCGATTGAAATAATATTCTGATCGATCATAGTTTCATTTTAATCGATCATAACTCGGTCTGATCGATCATACTTCAGTTCTAATCGATCATAACTTCGATCTGATCGATCATACTTCAGTTCTAATCGATCATAACTTCGGTCTGATCGATCATACTTCGAGTTCTAATCGATCGAGTCTCTTCTAAAGCTGTTTTACTTTAAACTAATCGATCTTTTGACTCTCGAAACAATTTTTGACGAGTTGAATCAGTCTGATTCTATGATTTACTCTATATATACAGATTTGATCTAACTTTTGATATATACAATACAATACAACACACTACTTGAGAAAACTTGAGAAATCAATCTGTGAATCGTTCATCTACGTTTTTCTCTCGCATTCAAGATTTTGTCATATCATAAGGTGCTTTGATCAACATTGTGGTCATTCACGACGAGAGAGTGCTTTAGAATTGGTGCTTGGGCAATTAGAATTCAAAGTCCAGGTTTCTTCTTTCCTTATTCTTTTGTATCGTGTGAATTGTGTAGATTGGATTGTAAGCTACACTTGGTACGATAGCTTGGATTTGGTTCTCGGGTGTTTTTCAAGATTCTATCTTATAGGTTGAAAAGATAGTTCTTGGTGTAGATTGGTGAGGATCTACGGATTGTAATTGTCACTTTGTATTAGTGGAAACTTGACAGGTTTTATCAAGAACTGGACGTAGCTCTGGATTAGAGTGAACCAGTATAAATTTGTGTGTTGATTTCTTTCTATCATCTCTTTTAAATTCTGAATATAATCTTGCTGTGTTTTAAATCAAATCATCTTTTCAAGAATTGAATAAAGATAACTCATTCTTCCAAAAGAAAGTAAAGTTTTGTGAAAAAGTTTTTAAGTTCAATTCACCCCCCCCTCTTGAACTCAACCATTAATTCTTTCACATATTCCCTGACTAATTATCAGAACATTATGATAAGGGTCAAGCGAAGAGAAGTAAGAGGATAATTTATTCAATGACTTGTGTTTTAGATGGTTGAATTTTTATTTAAAAGGGGTTTTGTAAGAATGGTTGGCCAAGGTTAGTCAAAGTGTTTAAGTTGATGTTAAACAAACGTTTTGCTTTAAGGATTTGCGTCTTAGCCCATTTCTATCACTTTCTAGGGCTGATTGACTCCCCAGACTGCCCTTTGGGTTTTCAGACTAGGATATTGTGTTTTGGCCCTAAATTTTGTCTAGGTTCCTTTTTTCTTGTTTTGGGAATCCTAGCGGACCTTATTTTGTAACCCTAACTTCTGCCTAGGCTACCCTTTATTTTTGTTCAGGTTTCCTAGCGGGTTGACCCTAATTTTTGCGTATCCCCCTTGGTGGGTTTCCTATCGGGTATTTTGCCCTCTCTTTTTAGGCCTTTGGCTTCCATGGGCTTCTTTTGATTTATTTTCTTTTTTACACAATATTGGTGAAACACAATTTTATTATGATGAGGTAAAACTTTATTCTGTGTTTCTAGTCAACCAGCTTGATTATTATTGCGATGGCGTGTCTTGATTATTCCAATGCGTTTTTCTTTTTTTTAAAAAACGTTTTCTTAAACATGGTTATTACGAGGCCTGTAGACCCCAAATCTTGCCCAACCTCAAAATAAAGAGCAGAAGACCTCCAATTCGAAGATGGGCAAGGCCTAAAAGGTCCCTAGGATAGACTAATAGGCCCCATATTAGAGTAGGAATCACTACTACAAATAAAGCTTTCAACGTCAGTTGTTGAACCGACGTTGAAAGTATGATTTTTTAAATTAATAATTTTTATTTATTTACAACCCCTTTATTTATCTAGAAGTCTCCCCTCTTTTTATATTATATTTTTATTAGGTCCCCCATCTCTTTATATTATTTTTTTTAGAAGTTTATTAATTTTTTAAGAGAATTGTCATTGGCAGGATTCGAACCCAGTACCTTAGAGTTGGAGGCTGATACTCCAACCACTAAACTACTAGAATTTTTTGATAATAACTTACAAATAAATTATATTTATATACAAATAAATTATATTTATATATAAATAAATATATATCCGTGTAAATATATAAATATATAAATACAAATATATTTATATATTTTGATATATTTATATAGTTATATATTTATATGTTGGATGTGAGGGCACACTCGAAAGTGAAAGTGTGTGTCGAGTGGGTTTTTAAAATTTGATGCTAAATTTGTGAGCAGGTATCTTTATATGAGTTTGTAATTTAATGACGTAATATAATCTTTATAATTTTATTTATATAATGATATAAAATAATTTGGAAAACGCGTCATTCGCTCTCAAGCGAAAAATATCAATTTTCGCTCAAGCGAGGCTTGAGTGAGTGAATTTCCGTGAGCTTTAACATATTTTCACTCAAGCAAGAGTCAATCTCACTTTCACCCTCGATCAAAAAATACCAATATAATTTATTTGTAAGTTATTATCAAAAAATTGTATTAGTGGTTGAGATATTAACTTTCAACTCTAAAATACTGGGTTCAAATGCTGTCAGTGACAATTCATTAACTTAAGTGAATTTTTGGCTGAAAAAAAAATAAAAATACATTCCAGAACATATATACAAATAAATATATATTTACTTAGATATATATTTATTTGTATATAAATATAATTTATTTGAAAGTTATTATCGGAAAATTATAATAGTTTAGTGGTTAGAGTAATAGTTTTCAATTCTAAAATCCCGAGTTCGAATCCCGCCAGTGACAATTTTCAAATTTATGTGAATTTTTGGGTGAAAAAAAGACTTTCCACGTAGGTTCATATGGGAACCGACGTGGAAAGTACTTTCTACGTCGGTTGACTAAAAACCGGCGTGGAAAGTACTTTCTACGTTGGTTGACTAAAAAATGACGTAGAATGTGTTTAATATTCAACTTTCAACGTCGTCTCAACTATAACCGACGTTAAATGACGACGTAGAAAGTATATTTTGTAGTAGTGAAGGTTTTTTGTACAGAAAAAATAAGGAATTCCACCTAGAAGGCTGAGATCGCCGTCTTGCCATCGGTGAAGGGCGAGACCGCTGTCTCGTTTGGCGAGATGACCATCTTGCCACTTGCCAATAGTGAGACTACCGTCATGTTTGGCGAGACGGCCTTCTCGCCACTTGCCATTTGTCAAGGACGAGACCGCCATCCCATTTGTCGAGACAACGGTCTCGACCTTGTCAGGCGAGACGGCGGTCCCGACCTGACAGGCGTTGTAGACCCCTAATTTTGCCCGGCCTCTCAAAATAAAAGCTAGAGGAACTTCACCCGAAGATGGAGTTCATCCGGTTTCCCAAAACAAGAAGGACCTCCCACAACAAAAGACGGAGTTCACTCATTCACACAATAAAAGCCAAAAGAGACTTCCTACACAAAGACAGAGCTCGCCCGGCATCTTAATGAAGGCCAAGACTTCCTATATGAAGATAAAGCTTCAACGGACACATATCGGCATCCACCGACGTCCAAAACGAGCAAGGAAAGCTTCCGGAGTCCCGAAACGCGCGAACCGGTCGGAACAAGTCGAGACGGCCGTCCCGGTTGGGACGGCCGTCCCAACCTGCTCCAACCGGTTGGGACGCGCGTCCCGAGGTTGGGACGGCCGTCCCAAGCCCCGGTTCAAGTGGGACGGCCGTCCCGGGTTCCCGGGGGTCCCGGCTCGTGTAATTTTGCCATTTGGGACGGCTGTCCCAGTCCGGACGGCCGTCCCATCCGGACGGCCGTCCCAAAGTGTGCCGACTGCGAAAAACTATAAATAGGAGGCTCATTTGCCACTTTTTGAGACCACAGACACTCCGAGAGAGCTCGAAACACTTTCTAAAACTCGGAGCACTTGTCTATTTCTTTCTTTCTCTTGAATGATCTTTCCGATTGCCTTAAAAAGGTAACAATCGGTTAAGGAATTATATTCCGGCATTCGATTCTTCTTTAAATTTTTAGTGGGGTTGATCTTGTATTGGTGAGGAGAGTCTGTGTAGAGGGAGGGGTTGCCAAAACGCATCCTCACAGTTCGAGACTCTCAATATCAAGCTTGCTACGGAGGTTCTTTTCAATTCTCTTCTCTTTTATTGCTTTATTTATTGTTTTATTTAACTTTATTTATGCCATGTAGAATAAAATCATGTAGATAGCTATTTTGTCTCTTTTATTGTTTTATTTAGCTTTATTCATCATTTTATGCATGCAATATAGAATAAAATCATGTAGATAGCCATTTAATATTATAGGGTAATCGCGTAATTTCTCGTAGTCTTTATTTAAATGAATTAATCTGTCATAGGGAACCCGAAAGGGGCGTTGTGGGGTGCTAACACCTTCCCCACACGTAACTAACTCCCTTACCTAACTCTGGTTATAATGGCCAAGTCTGGTTTTTATTAAAATCAATGCCTTTTCATCCTTTTCCAATGTTTATGGTCAAAATATTGGTGGCGACTCCATAAGAACCCCTTTTCGAAAACCTTGCTTTTATTAGAGGATAATTCAATTGTCAAACACCTCGGAAGCAATGAACACATTTTAAAACAAAAACGCGAGTCTAAACCATCTTTTCGCGACCGCTCGCATAAACGTTTCGAGACGTCCCCAGGGCGTCGAAAGGGACGGCGGCGACAGATGGCGACTCCACTGGGGAAGCTAGAGAGTTGATCCCATTTAGTGACAGATAAATTCAAACTAAATAAAGATTTGAAATTACGCCTTTACCCTTCTGTATGTTTTTATTGTATGGCTTTATATAACTGCTGTATGATTATTTTCTGCAAATTGTTTGAAATATAAATTGCACACAAAACCCTTGCACACAACAGTCCCTCTATACCCGGGGGCAAGAGTGAATACCTATAGGGAGTGGGTGGCAGATACGATCGGTTAGTTGGCACACGGGGCTACTGCCGTTGTCGGAAAACCACCAACTCAAGGTGATAACTCTCTTCTTTTGGTCTAAGGGTGTCGCCACGGAGTTCCGTGCATGACCCGAGGATCGAGAGATTGAGAGGTCCCTATAATGGGGGCACCTTGGGGACCTTTGGCCTGGTGAGAACAGTTAGAACCACCTAAACCAAGCACGTTTCTGCAGGAAAATCCCACCTCGTGATTAAATAAGCGCGGCTCTGCTCGTGGATGTATGAATTGTGTGCGCATACGTTTGCTACATTTGTATTGATGCATTAGCATAGGGTAATCATACAATAGACAAAAAATGAAAAAACCTAAAAATCATAAAAAAAAAATGTAAAACATTAAGGTCATAAAAATACCTTTTCAAAAAGATTCTTGGCAAAGTCGTATCATTCATACCGCATCATTCAATAAGTGGTAAAACTAAGAGAGAAAACCAATGCATTAAGAAAAGTATGCATAAACATCATCATAAATAAAATCTCTCATACATAAACACGTTCATCCTAGGGCATATTTATTCCACGCTAATCATTTAAAATAAAAAGTTATAATAAGAATCATTAAAATCATTTAGAAGGTGGCTGGTCTTCCGCCCGTCCTCACTCGTGCTCAAAAGGCTAAGAAGATGGAACAACTAGAAGAACAAAACCGAAAGCTCACCGCTGAGCTTACTACACTAAAAGAGCAAATGGCTCAAATGTTAGAAATGATACATCAACAGAATCTCCATCAAGAGGGTCCTCAGAATGGACAAGCCTCTCACCACGAAGAAGAAGAGGAACCTCAGAATGAGCATGATCAATATGGTACAAGAGCAGTACATATTCATACTCCCGAAGTATCAAAACAACAAATCACTCGCTCTTGAAGAGAGGTCGAGAGCCATGGAAGGACACAATTTTGATATAAAAGAGGCGGTTGATATGTGTCTCGTTAAAAACATCCAATTTCCTAATAAGTTCAAAACTCCGGACTTCCAGAAATACTTAGGAATAACTCTGCCCCAAAAGCCATCTTACAATGTACTCGCAGTAAGATGGTTGCATATGTCGATAATGAGAAACTCCTGATCCATTGCTTTCGGGAGAGTTTAGCTGAATCGGCCTTAAAGCTGGTATATGCAACTAGAAGGGGGCCAAATCCAAACCTGGAGACACCGGCGAGATGCCTTTCTTCGTCGATATAAATACAATATTGATCGACCCCGAAAGAGCGAGATCTACAACTATTAAGCAAGAAAGATGATGAATCCTTCAAAGCATATGCCCAAAGATGGAGGGAATTAGCAGCACAAGTAGAACCTCCTTTATCGACAAAGAGACTACATCCATGTTCATCAATTCTTTGACGGGTCCTTATTATGACAAAATGATAGGGAACACATCGACACTCTTCGCAGATGTAGTCATTATAGGAGAAAGAGTAGAGCAAGGTCCGAAGAACGGAAGGATTGCACAGCGAGAACTCCTCCAACTCCTCTGCTCCATTCATTAAAAAGAGCCTCGGAAAAAGAAAGAAGGAACCAGTAAATGCAATCAACTTGGCCATTCCTTCTTCCTCCTCTCGGCAAACTAAGCCACGTAGACCGGAAAGAAAGTTCACCCCAATACCCACTTCTTATGCAAGCTTGTTGTTAAAATTACTAAACGCCAAGCTCCTCGTACGCATTCCTCCCAAGAAGATGGAGCCACCATATCCGGAATGGTATAAGCTTAATGAAAAATGCAACTATCATTCGGACGCTCCAGGACATTCTACGAATAAGCGCATAACCTTAAAGCATAAGGTCCAAGATTTAATAGATGCGGGATGGATTACCTTTGACGCATCTACTCCAAAGGTGGACGACCAGCCCTTATCAAAGCCCGAGTAAAAGACGAGATAAGGGAGACCAGCAGATTAGGGCTCATCATTTTTACTTTTTTTGCAATAAACATAAAGAAATAATAAAAGCTTCCGATGTATTTCTCGTGATCCTTGTCCATGATCATGAGATTTTTGGTTAAATTGGGCTTTGTAAATATTTTCTTCTATCAATACAATGAGGCATTTTTTAATATCCATATTCTCTTTCATTCTTTTCTCTCTCATACATTTAATAAAAGAATCTAAAACAAAGCATAACCCATACGAGTCATGTCCGTGATTGAAATCTCCTTGGAAGATCCGAAAGTCGAAGACGAATGGATTGAGTCGAGACAGTGAGGAGGGGACCATTTCCCGGATATGCAAAGACTGTTGGAAAAAGAAGCTCAATCAATACAGCCCCATCAGGAGAAAACTGAGGCTATCAATTTGGGATCAGAAGATGATAAGAAAGAAGTAAACATCGGTACCCAAATTAATAATGATGTCAGGGAAAAGTTGATACAATTACTAAGAGAATATATGGATGTGTTTGCTTGGTCCTACCATGATATGCCTGGGATTGACAAGAGCATAGTAGAACATCGGTTACCAATAAAAGAGGGATTTCGGCCCGTTAAGCAAAAACTCAGAAGAGTAAAACCAGAATGGTCCTTAAAAATTAAAGAAGAAATAGAAAAACAATTGGACGCCAATTTTCTAATTGTATCAAAATACCCTGAATGGTTGGCCAACATTGTGCCAGTTATAAAGAAAAATGGAAAAATCAGAGTATGCGTAGATTACAGGGATTTAAACCGTGCAAGTTCGCAAGATGATTTCCCAGATGAGCACATAATGCACATCCAACATGAAGAACTAGAGAATAATGAGTGGATCATGTTCTTCGATGGAGCTTCAAATTTACTAGGACACGGGATCGGAGCTATTTTAATATCTCCCGAAAAGAAGTATATGCCAGTAACAGCCAGACTAAACTTTGATTGCACAAACAATATGGCGGAATACGAAGCTTGCGCTCTAGGTATTCAAGCAGCTTTGGATCATGGGGTAACTAGACTCAAAGTATTCGGTGACTCTTCCCTTGTTATTTTCCAACTCAAGGGTGAATGGGAAACTAAAAATTCCAAGTTAATCCCTTATCTGGAACACATTCGTAACATGACTTCAAAAATGGAAAACATCAGCTTCGAGTATGTCCCTCGGGAAGACAACCAAATTGCAGATGCACTGGCAACATTATCATCCATGTTCACATTAGAACAAGAGCATGAGATGCCCGTCATCCAAGTCAAAAGGTACAATAAACAAGCCTTTTGTATGACGATAGACAGTGAAAAAGGTGAAACCCCTTGGTATCATGACATAAGGCAATACTTAACAAAGGGTGAATACCCGAGGGAATCGAGTGATAATGATAAAAGGATTATTCGGAAAAGGGCAGTAGGGTTTATGTTGATAGGAGAAACCCTTTATAAAAAGAACTTTGACTCCATTTTGCTAAGATGCGTCAATCTCAAAGAATCTCGAAGCTGATTAGGGAAATACATGAAGGAGCCTTCGGGACGCACGCTCCAGGGCATATCATGGCTAGGAAAATCCTCAGGGCGGGATATTTTTGGTCCACAATGGAAAAGGACTCGTCATCGGTATGCCGAGAAAATGTCACAAATGTCAAGTACATGCGGACAACGTGCATGTTCCACCGGTACCTCTCAATGTTATGGCAATCCCATGGTCATTTGCCATGTGGGGGATGGATGTTATTGGTCCCATTGAACCTAAGGCATCCAATGGTCATCGATTTATTACGGTGGCTATTGATTACTTCACTAAATGGGTAGAAGTTGCATCCTACGCGCATGTGACTAAAAAGGTAGTGGTCACCTTCGTTCAAAAGAATATCATATGTCGATATGGTATCCCGCATCGTCTCATTACCGATAACGGGTCCAATTTGAATAATAAGATGATGGAAGAATTATGTCGAGATTTCAAAATTCAACACCATAATTCTTCTCCTTATCGGCCCAAAATGAATGGCGCGATCGAAGCGACCAATAAAAATATCAAGAAGATTGTTCAAAAGATGGTTAAAACCTATAGAGATTGGCATGAAATGTTACCTTTTGCTCTTCATGGTTATCGAACATCCGTACGGACTTCAACAGGGGCTACTCCATTTTCCCTGGTATATGGTGTGGAGGCAGTGTTACCAATAGAAGTCGAAATACCTTCCTTACGAATCATAATGGAAGCAAAACTAACGAAGCCGAATGGGTTCAAAGTCGATACGATCAATTAAACCTTATCGATGAAAAGCGGCTGAATGCTATATGTCATGGACAAGCCTATCAAAAGAAGATCAAGAAGGCTTATGATAAAAAGGTCCACCCTCATACTTATCAAGAAGGGGATCTAGTTATAAAGAAATTGCTTCCAACCCTGAAGGATAAAATTGGAAAATGGGCAGCAAATTACGAAGGACCCTTTGTGGTCAAAAGAGCTTTCTCGGGAGGGGCACTTATCCTCACCAATATGGATGGAGAGGAATTTCGACACCCAATCAATTCGAGACGCGGTGAAGAACTATTATGCTTGAAGACATTGCTCAAGACCCGTCGAGGAATGAAAATCCGCAAAGGACATTCCTGGGCAAAAGATAGGGTCCATATTCCTCGCTAGGATACGTCCTAGGCAAAAAGAAGAGGTAAAAAAAATAATAATAAAAAAAGAGGAGAAACTAAGAGCAATGGTTACTTTAGTCGAAAACCGAAAAGGCGGCTAAAGTAACACTCTTCCGAAGTAAACAGATCGCATAGTCTTCACTCGAGCTCAAGCATCTCAAGCTGAAGCAATTAGGAGAACCAGGGGGCATATATCACGGACATGACTTGTTTAAGCCTATACGAGTATAGCCAACCCGACCATCCATTCTTCTAAATACCTTTTGAAATCCTTCTATAAAAGAAATAAAACTTTTGCTCATTTATCAAATTCCTTTTCATTTCCTTTCTCTTGACCAAATATTATGGAAATGCCTCTTTATTGATAAATCATAAATATGCGCAAAGACCTTTAATCAAAGATCAAGCATGCATCTAAAAAAAGGGAAGCATAACAAAAAAGAAAATAATAAATGCCTGCTAGTATATTCTTAGGTAAAAACTAGGGTAGCCTGCTAGATCGGAAATCCCAAAAGAACGATCTAGGCAAAAGATAAGGCAAAAGCCCCCTAAAATATTCTAGGCAAAAATTAAGGCAGCCCGCTAGATCGAAAACCCGCAAAGGACGGTCTAGGCAAAAGATAGGGCTAAAATTAAAAGATGAGTAAAAGATGAGCCCATCATTGTAATCATAAAGAAAGGAACCCATCGGCATACTCATGAGAAGCCAACGGGAAAAGGCCAGTTACTTTCTAAATGCATCAAAAATAAATAAACAAATAGATTGCATTTAGGACATCCACACACAAAGTAGTTGCATAATACGACTTTATCAAAATCAAGAAAAATAATTTTCTTCAAACAAAAATAATAAACATGCATATAAGGAGGCTAGTCTCCATACTTGTGATTGAAAACAGGAGGCGCCAGAATCCAGTCTCCATATGAAAATCAAGATCGCGAAAGGAGAAATCAAAACTATCTCAGCAGAATAAAGAAGCTTCGAAAAAGAATAGCACCAACAAAAGAAGGTACATAAAAAAAATGGCCAATGAAAAGGCTTGATCATCCCCAAGCGGATCCTTGCCTACTCCAGAGGCAATACAAAAAGATTACCTCGCGACTCAGCTTCATCACTACATGAGTCATCAAACACACTCATGCAAGAGTCTCCATTTCATTTCCCAAAAGAGAATAAGGACTACACAAGAGTCCATCGAAGAAAGCACAGAATTAAATCACCCAAATCACTGGGGGGCAACAAAAAGAAAGAAGAGAAAAGCCTTTCATCCTCCAACAAAGGCCACGACATGAAAAAGCCGAAAGAAAATCCCCAAGAAGAGCACATCAAGAAAAATCTACAAAAGAAGAAAAGAAGAAATTTCCATCCCCAGGAGGTCAATAAAATTCCCCAGGGATCATTACAAAGAGAAGAGAAAATATATATCTTTCCATTTAACGTGCATAAAAGGCACACATACAAACTCATTCCCCAGCAGAAATAAAAGCACATACAAAAGTCAGTTCAAGCAATAAGGAGTCAAAAACTCCATTTTCCCTCTAAGGGGGCAATTCAAAAGAGATCTCAGTCAGAGCAATCAAATTCTCAAAAGAAAAAAATTTCACCGGTGAGCTTACAACAGAACTACTGTTTGCTCAAAATAAGCAAAGAGCTAATATCCCAGAGAAATGGGAAATCAACCGATGCCAGAAGTAATGCAAGCTCAAAAGCATAAAAGTCTTCACCATTGCTGAAGCAATTGCCTAATCAAGAGGCACAATCAAAGTCCCCAATAAATTCCTGCCTAAAAGGCAACCAACGAAGAATCCCCGGTAAAACCGGATGACTAAAATAGAAAAGTCAAAAAGAAAGAAAATCAATCATTCCTCATGGAATAGGCGCATGATCAGAGACAATAAGTCGCCAGAAACCGGATGAGGGTTCGTACTCATCAATTAAAAAAAAAGATATACAAAAAAAACTTCATACCGGGTGGGGGTACGTACTCACCTAAGCCTTGCAGAACGGGGCTTACCAAAAACTTCATACCGGGTGGGGGTACGTACTCACCTAAGCCTTGCAGAACGGGGCTTACCAAAAACTTCATACCGGGTGGGGGTACATACTCACCTAAGCCTTGCGAACGGGGCTTACCAAAAACTTCATACGGGTGGGGGTATGTACTCACCTAAGCCTTGCGAGAACGGGGCTTACCAAAAACTTCATACCGGGTGGGGGTACATACTCACCTAAGCCTTGCAGAACGGGGCTTACCAAAAACTTCATACCGGGTGGGGGTACGTACTCACCTAAGCCTTGCAGAACGGGGCTTACCAAAAACTTCATACCGGGTGGGGGTACATACTCACCTAAGCCTTGCAGAACGGGGCTTACCAAAAACTTCATACCGGGTGGGGGTACGTACTCACCTAAGCCTTGCAGAACGGGGCTTACCAAAAACTTCATACCGGGTGGGGGTACGTACTCCCCTAAGCCTTGCAGAACGGGGCTTACCAAAAAACTTCATACCGGGTGGGGGTACGTACTCACCTAAGCCTTGCAGAACGGGGCTTACCAAAAACTTCATACCGGGTGGGGGTACATACTCACCTAAGCCTTGCAGAACGGGGCTTACCAAAAACTTCATACCGGGTGGGGGTACGTACTCACCTAAGCCTTGCAGAACGGGGCTTACCAAAAACTTCATACCGGGTGGGGGTACGTACTCACCTAAGCCTTGCAGAACGGGGCTTACCAAAAACTTCATACCGGGTGGGGGTACATACTCACCTAAGCCTTGCAGAACGGGGCTTACCAAAAACTTCATACCGGGTGGGGGTACGTACTCACCTAAGCCTTGCAGAACGGGGCTTACCAAAAACTTCATACCGGGTGGGGGTACATACTCACCTAAGCCTTGCAGAACGGGGCTTACCAAAAACTTCATACGGGGTGGGGGTACATACTCACCTAAGCCTTGCACAACGGGGCTTAAAAAAAAAAAAAAAAAAAAAAAAAAAAAAAAAAAAAAACCCTTGCAGAGCGGGGTTCATACCGGGTGGGGGCAGGTACTCACCAAAACCTTATAAAAATAAGGTTTATACCGGATGAGGGTAGGTACTCATCAAAATTTAGTAAAAATGCATCAGGTGGAGTAAAAAATACTCACCGAGAAGCATTGCAAAAAACGGGTGCAAAGACTTTACTTCTATTAGAGGATAGTTCGGTGGTGAGCACCTCGGAAGTAAGTACCCACAGGAGTTCTGCAAAATGCAAATTCATACCGGGTGAGGGTAAGTACTCATCAGAGCCTTATAAAAGGAGGCTCAAACCAGATAGGGGTTGGTACCTATCAAAATATTTATCATCCGGAGGATCAATAAAGAGCAGCATCCGAAGGGTAGCCGAGCAAAAGGGTTAACTCCTTCCCCTACCAACTAATTTTGTCGGCATATTAAAACCGACGAATTAGTTAGGCAGGGCGAAGGGGGCAGCTGTAGACCCCTAATTTTGCCCGACCTCTCAAAATAAAAGCTAGAGGAACTTCACCCGAAGATGGAGTTCATCCGGTTTCCCAAAACAAGAAGGACCTCCCACAACAAAAGACGGAGTTCACTCATTCACACAATAAAAGCCAAAAGAGACTTCCTACACAAAGACAGAGCTCGCCCGGCATCTTAATGAAGGCCAAGAAGACTTCCTATATGAAGATAAAGCTTCAACGGACACATATCGGCATCCACCGACGTCCAAAACGAGCAAGGAAAGCTTCCCGGAGTCCCAAAACGCGCAAAACCGGCCGGAACAAGTCGAGACGGCCGTCCCGGTTGGGACGGCCGTCCCAACCTGCTCCAACCAGTTGGGACGCGCGTCCCGAAGTTGGGACGGCCGTCCCAAGCCCCGGTTCAAGTGGGACGGCCGTCCCGGGTTCCCGTGGGGTCCCGACCTGTGTAATTTTGCCATTTGGGACGGGCTGTCCCAGTCCGGACGGCCGTCCCATCCGGACGGCCGTCCCAAAGTGCGCCAGCTGCGAAAAACTATAAATAGGAGGCTCATTTGCCACTTTTTGAGACCACGGACACTCCGTAGAGCTCGAAACACTTTCTAAAACTCGGAGCACTTGTCTATTTCTTTCTTTCTCTTGAATGATCTTTCCGATTGCCTTAAAAAGGTAACAATCGGTTAAGGAATTATATTCCAGCATTCGATTCTTCTTTAAATTTTTAGTGGGGTTGATCTTGTATTGGTGAGGAGAGTCCGTGTAGAGGGAGGGGTTGCCAAAACGCATCCTCACGGTTCGAGACTCTCAATATCAAGCTTGCTACGGAGGTTCTTTTCAATTCTCTTCTCTTTTATTGCTTTATTTATTGTTTTATTTAACTTTATTTATGCCATGTAGAATAAAATCATGTAGATAGCTATTTTGTCTCTTTTATTGTTTTATTTAGCTTTATTCATCATTTTATGCATGCAATATAGAATAAAATCATGTAGATAGCCATTTAATATTATAGGGTAATCGCGTAATTTCTCGTAGTCTTTATTTAAATGAATTAATCTGTCATAGGGAACCCGAAAGGGGCGTTGTGGGGTGCTAACACCTTCCCCACACGTAACTAACTCCCTTACCTAACTCTAGTTATAATGGCCAAGTCTGGTTTTTATTAAAATCAATGCCTTTTCATCCTTTTCCAATGTTTATGGTCAAAATATTGGTGGCGACTCCATAAGAACCCCTTTTCGAAAACCTTGCTTTTATTAGAGGATAATTCAATTGTCAAACACCTCGGAAGCAATAAACACATTTTAAAACAAAAACGCGAGTCTAAACCATCTTTTCGCGACCGCTCGCATAAACGTTTCGAGACGTCCCCAGGGTGTCGAAAGGGACGGCGGCGACAGGCGTAAATCCCCATAAAAGGAGGGCGTGACCCCCTCCTTTTAAGAGCATTCTCCAACTTTCCCTTCTACAACTTTCTCAAATTCTTCTGTTAGGATCCCTTCGAAGCATTTCTGAAGTTTCTTAGTATTCTTAGAGAGTATTCTATAGTGTTGCGAGGAAGAGCGACTGGCATTGTAGAGCGGGGGATTGCCAAATAGCATCCTACTTCAAGAATACTAAATACAAAAGCTTGCTTCGAAGGTTCCTATACTTTGTCTCTTCTTTTATCGCTTTTCTTCTACATCTATCTGTGCATTAACTGTTAGGGCCATGTAGTCAACATCTAAATTCCGTGAATAAATAAAGGTTAAAAGCGTAATTTTAGAGTTTTTATTTATGAAATAAACGGTCCATCATAGGGAACCCGAAAGGGGCGTCGTATGGAAGCTAATACTTTCCTACACGTAACTAACTCCCTTACCCAACTCTGGTTATAATGGCCAAAGTTGGTTTTTCAAAACCAACGCCTTCTTTTATTCCTTTTCCAATGTTTCCGGATAAAACATTGGTGGCGACTCTAGAACCCTTTTCGAAAACCTCGCCTTTAGGTCCAGCCCGGTTATCGGACAACCTAAAGGCATTGTAACATCACTTTCAAAACACGAGTTGAAGTCGGAAACCATCGCGTCGCTCTGACCGTCTCTTTTGACGGCGGCGACAGATGGCGACTCCGCTGGGGAAGCCTAGAGAGTTGATCCCATTTAGTGATGGGTCAGTTTAATAAATAAACTTAAAAATTTCGCTTTTACCCTGTCTTGTTTTATAACATGCTTTATTTGCTTGGCTTTAATAACTATTGTTTAT
Organism: Sphenostylis stenocarpa; assembly: GCA_963425845.1. NCBI lineage: Eukaryota > Viridiplantae > Streptophyta > Magnoliopsida > Fabales > Fabaceae > Sphenostylis > Sphenostylis stenocarpa. The sequence goes on from OY731403.1 coordinate 99,919,619, forward strand.
TTATTTTACGCAATAGTTTGAAATACAAACTGTACACAAACCTTCGCACACAACAGTTCCCCCTATACTCGGGGGCAAGTGGGAAATCCATAGGAAGTGGGTGGCAGGTACGATTTGCCATAGTGAGGGCCCTGAGCCCACCAGTATGGTCGGAAACCACCACTCAAGGTGATAACCTTCTTCTTTTGGCACAAAGATTGACTACAACCTCAGTGTCATGCATGGTCGGAAGGCTGGAGAGTGGGGACCCTATAATGGGGGCACCTTGGGGGGCCTGGCCTTGGTGAGGAAAATTAGAACTACCCTGAATATGCACTCTTCTGTAGAAGACCCCTACCTCGTAATTAAAAACATCATCCTACTTGTTCGCGGATGAGTGAAATTGTGTGTGCATTTGTTTGTTGCATTTGATTGCATAACATAACCATACAACAGATAAAAAATAGAAAAATCACAAAAATACTTTCGCAATAAACACCCTTATCTTGGACAGTCTGGCTTTTAGCTAGCCTGGTTTCATGTTCTTTGTAAGCTAAGTAGCCACGCAGTCCGACAGAAGAGATAAGAGACGTTAAAATTATTCTTTCATAATAAACCGTTTTTATCTCGGACAGTCTGCCTTTTAACTAGCATGATTTTCAGGTTCTTTGTAAGCTCTCACGCAGTCTGACGGAAGAGATAAAAGATTATAAAATAAAATAAAATAGATAAAACCAAATAAGCCCAATAAAATAAAATCTGGATCTTGTTCATAAAACAATTTTTGACAAAGTCAAATCATTCATATCGCATCATAAGTGAAAAAACCAAGAGAGAAAATAAATGTATAAGCATCATCTAAATAAAAACTCTCATGCATAAACACATTCATGCTAGGGGGCATTAGATATCTCTAAGACAAAGACGAAAGAGGCCCCAAGCACATTTGTAACCATCCACAAGGAAGGAACAAATGTACTAAGGTATATGGTGATCTTCGTTATACTTGTCAAAATCCATGACGGGGAAGGAACCATTACACCAAAGTGGGTATGGTACTCCGCAAAGCGTAAACTTTAAGGATGATACTTAAGTCATTGTCTTAGAAGATACTAATCCCACACCTATCATTCATTTTTATTAATAAAATTATTGGGCATCTTAGAAAGTGGTTGGTCCTCTTCCCATCCGAACCCATGCGCAGAAGGCGAAAGCTATGGAGCATTTGGAAGAACAAAATCGCAAACTCACCGCTGAGATTAGTGCCCTCCATGAGCAAATGGCACAATTAATGGAGGTCATGCGCCAACAAAGCCAAAACAAAGGGGAAACTCATCGGGACAGCGCCTCTCGCCATGAGGAAGAAGAAGAAGAGGAGTTCTTCTTCAAGCAGAAAGCCCCTGTACAATCTGATGCCAGGGCAATGCACATCCACACCCCTGAGGTGTCCAAGCAAAAAATCTCCACCTTGGAGGAAAGACTGAAGGAAGTCAAGGGACACAACTTCGACGTCAAAGAGGCAGCAAACATGTGTCTATTCAAGAATATCTAGTTCCCGCAAAATTTCAAGGTCCCAGACTTTCCTAAGTATGCTGAACTTACCTGGCCCAAGAACCATCTTACGATGTACTGTCGTAAGATGGCTGCACATGTTGAGAATGAGAAACTCCTGATCCACTGCTTCCAAGAGAGCCTGGCTGACTCAGCCCTCAACTGGTACATGCAGCTAGAAAAGGGGCAGGTCCAAAACTGGAAGCAACTTGCGGATGCCTTCCTTCATCGTTACCGATACAACATTGATCTGACCCCTGACAGGTCAGATCTTAGGACTTTAAGCAAGAGGACGACGAGTCCTTCAAGGCATACGCCCAAAGGTGGAGAGAGATGGCTGCCCAGATAGAACCCCCGCTAACAGATAAGGAGAAGGTGGCTATGTTCATAGACTCATTGATAGGAGCTTACTACGACAAGGCAATAGTCAGTACATGTAACCTTTTCTCGGATATAGTCACCGTTGGGGAGAGAGTGGAGCAAGGGTTAAGAAGTGGGAAGATAGCACAATCTTCCCCCTTCGGCGTCTCGTTCAGAAAACCCTTCGGCAAGAAGAAGTAGGAGGTTGTGCACGCAATTAACCTCGCTACTCCTTCTTCCGCTCCACAAACGGTTCAACAGTCGCGAAAAAAAGAGAGAAAATTCACCCCTATCTCAACATCCTACGGGAAGTTGCTGCCTCAGCTGCTAGAAGCCAAGCTCTTCTTGTGCCCCTCCCAAGAAGATAGAGCCTCCTTATCCCGAGTGGTACAAACCAAACAAAAAATGCAACTACCACTCAGGTTCGCCCGGCATTCAACGAAGAACTGCTTGACCCTAAAGTATAGGGTCCAAGAACTAATCGACGCCGGGTGGATAACCTTCTATGCCTCTACCTCCGTTGTAGACGCCAAGCCTCTATCGAAACCAGAGTGAAAGGAGGGAAGGATTAAAGGATCAACTCTTAGGGTTCCTTTTTTTAAGCTTTTTCTTGTATTTCCCGCGGTCCCCGGCCGTGGCCGTGGGAACACCGACTAAAGGGCATGTAAATACGCTTTTTTTAATACATGAGGCATTTTTCGTCGTGGCATATTTATTCTCATTCTTTTCCCTCTTCTATTTATTATTCTTCCAAAAATAATTGAATAATAAAATCTATAACTAAAACCAGAACCTAAAAACCATCATGTCTGTGATTGACGAATCTCTGTGGGACCCGGAAGCCGAAGGCGAATGGATCGAGTCCGACAATGAGCAGGGGACCATTTCCCTGGACATGCAAAGAATGATAGAGAAAGAAACTCGAATCATACAACTGCATCAAGAGGAAACAGAAACTATCAATTTGGGAAAAGGAGATTATAAGAGAGATAAATATTGGTACCCAGATTGATAATGACATAAGAGAGGAATTAATACAACTTTTGAAAGAGTACATGGATGTGTTTGCCTGGTCTTATCATGACATGCCCGGACTCGATACAAGCATAGTGGAACATCAGTTGCCATTAAAAGAGGGATTTCGGTCAGTAAAACAAAAGATCAGGAGAATCAAACCGGATTGGTCCTTGATGATTAAGGAGGAAGTACAAAGACAACTAGACGCCAACTTACTAATAGTATCCAAATACCCCGAATGGCTAGCAAACATAGTGCCCGTCATCAAGAAAAGGGGTAAAGTCAGAGTATGTGTGGACTATAGGGACCTAAATCAAGCAAGTCCAAAGGATGACTTCCCCCTGCCACACATTGACACATTAGTGGATCACACCGCTACAAAAACGCTTTTTTCCTTCATGGACGTATATGCAGGGTACAATCAAATTAAGTTGGCCATCGAGGATAGGGAAAAAACCTCCTTCATCACACCGTGGGGTACCTTTTGCTATAGGGTAATGCCTTTTGGGCTAAAAAATGCAGGGCTACCTATCAGAGGGCTATGGTCACACTATTCCACGACATTATCCACAAAGAAATAGAAGTATACGTGGATGACATGATTGCCAAGTCCATAAATGAGGTGGACCATATTCAATATCTTAAGAAGTTGTTTGATCGATTTCGAAAGTATCAACTTAAACTGAACCCAGCAAAATGTACTTTCGAAGTACAGTCAGTCAAACTCCTAGGGTTCATCGTCAGCCAAAAAGGAATCGAGGTAGACCCTGAGAAAACAAAGGCAATCTTGGAAATGCCCCCACCAAGAATAGAAAAGGAGGTCAGAGGGTTTTTGGGCCGAATCAACTATATTGCCAGATTCATCGCACAGCTAACGGACAAATGTATACCCATCTTTAAGTTGTTGCATAAAAACCAGCCAACGGTGTGGAATGAAGAATGCCAACAAGCGTTCGATAAGATCAAGATTTGCTTAACCAATCCACCAATATTGGTGCCACCCGTTTAAGGAAAACCTCTTATCTTATATTTGTCAATACTCGAAGAATCCATGGGATGTGTGCTCGCTCAGTAAGATGAAACAGGGAAAAAAGAGCGAGCCATATATTATCTCAGCAAAATGTTCCTAGACTATGAGACCCGCTATACACCATTAAAAAAAAAACATGTTGTGCATTGGTATGGGCAATTCAACGTCTTCGACAATACATGGCTCGACACACGACATGGTTGGTCTCCAAAATGGACCCAATCAAGTACCTCTTTGAAAAGCCCATCTTGACCGGAAGGATAGCTAGGTGGCAAGTACTCCTCTCAGAATTCGATATCATTCATGTCACCCAGAAAGCTATTAAAGGTAGTCCCCTAGCGGACTATCTAGCACATGGATCGATGAACGAGTACCAATCCCTGCAAGATGACTTTCCTGATGAACATATCATGCACATTGAACACGAAGAGACCAAAGAGAATGCATGTACTATGTTTTTTGATGGAGCCTCAAACATGCTTGGACATGGGATCAGAGCCATTTTGATATCCCCAGAAAAGAAATATATCTCGATAATGACCAGGTTAAACTTCGACTGTACAAATAATATGGCCTAATACGAACCCTGTGCATTGGGAATTCAAGCAGCTCTAGATCATGGGGTGACCAAACTTAGAGTTTTTGGCGATTCATCCCTTGTCATTTATCAACTCAAGGGTGAATGGGAAACCCGAAATTCCAAATTAATCCCATACCTAGAGTATATTCGCGATTTGATTTCGAGGCTGGAAAGCGTCACTTTCAACTATATTCCTCGGGAAGAAAATCAATTTGCAGACGCCCTTGCTACTTTATCATCCATGTTCTCTTTAGACCAAGAGCATGAGATGTCGACTATTCAAATCAAGCTGCATGACAAACAATCTTTTTACGTGACAGTAAATAGCGAGCAAGACAGAAACCCTTGATATCATGACATTAAGCGATACCTCACGAAGGGTGAATATCCCGAAGGAATCAGTGATAATGACAAAAGGACCATCCGGAAGAGGGCTGTAGGGTTTGTACTGATTGGAGAAACCCTCTATAAAAAGAACTTCGACTCCACTCTGTTAGGGTGTGTGGATCATGGGGAGGCTCAAACCCTAATAAAGGAAATTCATAAAGGGGCTTTTGGGACCCACGCACCTGGCATGTCATGGTAAAGAAAATCCTAAGGGTAAGGTATTTCTGGTCCACAATGGAGGCCGATTGTCACCAATATGCTAGAAGATGTCACAAGTGTCAGGTCTATGCCGATAATGTCCATGTTCCGCCTGCACCTATCAACACCTTGGCTACACCATGGCCATTCTCCATGTGGGGCATGGACGTCATAGGACCCATTGAGCCCAAAGCATCTAATGGTCACCGTTTTATCTTGGTGGTCATTGATTATTTCACCAAATAGGTAGAGGCAGCATCATACGCACACGTGACTAGAAAAGTGGTGACCACCTTCATTAAGAAGAATATTAATTCTATGTCGGTATGGTATCCCTCATTGACTCATAACTGATAATGGGACCAATCTAAACAAAAAGATGATGGAAGAGTTATGCCAAGATTTCAAGATTCAACATCACAATTCCTCTCCATACCGACCTAAGATGAATGGTGTAGTAGAGGCAGCCAATAAAAATATCAAAAGAATAATCCAGAAGATGGTGATAACATACAAAGATTGGCACGAAATGCCCCCCTTTGCTTTGCACGGATATCGGACTTTCGTACGGACCTCCATTGGGGCTACCCCTTTTTCCCTTGTATACGGTAAAGAGGCTGTATTGCTGGTAGAAATTGAAATACCCTCCCTAAGAGTCATCACGGAAGCAAAGCTAACAGAAGTAGAATGGGTCCAGAATCGGTATGACCAACTTAACCTAATCAAAGAAAAACGGCTAGACGCCATATGTCGTGGGCAGGCCTATCAAAAGAAGATTAAGAAAGCCTACGATAAGAAAATCAATCCTCGCACTTTCCAAGAAGGGGATTTAGTAATAAAGAAACTACTTCCCGCCCATAAGGACAAAGTTGGAAAATGGGCAGCAAACTACGAAGGACCCTTTGTGGTCAAGTGAGCCTTCTTAGGAGGAGCCCTTATCCTCACCAACATGGACGGAGAAGAGCTTCGACATCCAGTCAACGCAGACGTGGTAAAAAAGTATTACGCTTGAAGACATTGCTCATGACCCGTCAGGATGAAAACTCACAAAGAGCATCCTGGGCAAAAGATAGGGTCTATATTCCTCGCTAGGACACATCTATATTCCTCGCAAAAGTTAGTGGTACAAAAAAAAAAAAACAAAAAAAAGAACACAAAGAGAAATGATTACCTTAGCCGAAAACCGTAAGGCGACTAAGGTAATACCCTTCCAGAAGCAAGCAGGTTTTGCATAGTCTTCACTCCGGGCTCAAGCATCTCAACTGAAGTGACTAGGAGAAACAGAGAGACATATTTTAGGGACATGATTTTTATAGATTATACAGTGTAGCCAACCATGGTCAACCATGCTTCTAAATCCCTTTTGTAAATCCTTTTGTAAAAATGAACCATTTGTCAATAAAATTGTCTTTTACTTCTTTTCTCTTGACCAATTTATGAAAATGCCTCTGTATTAATGGAATATGAACATGCATAAAGAACCAATACAAGAAAGCATAAGAAAGGAAAAGAAAAAGATAAAAAGAACAGTGCCTACTAGGACATTCTTAGGCAAAAATTAGGGCGGCTTGTTAGATCAAAAACCCGTAAAGGGCGGTTTAGGCAAAAGTTAAGGCACTCATAAAAAGGAAAAAGCCCGCTAAGATATCCTAAGCAAAAATTAAAGCATCCCACTAGATCAAAAACCCGTAAAGAGCAATCTAGGCAAAAGATAGGGCTAAACCAAAAAGAAGAGCCCATTAGAAGTAATCACGAAAGAAGAATATCAGTCACTTTCTAGATGCATCAAATAAAAGTAGATTGCATTTAAGACATCCACATAAATAGTCGCACAAAACGACTTTGTCAAAATAAAAAAAAAAATAAAGAGTCGCTAACAAAAATGAAAAACATTCATGCATATGAGGAGACTAGCTCCATGCTCACGACGAAGCATTCGCCTACTCAGAGGCATTACTAGAACTTCAAATGCTCGCCTACCCAAAAGTGTCGCCTAGAATTACCAGAAATCCCCAACAACCAGCAAAGTCGGATGACCAAAAGATCAAAACAAAGAATCCCCAACAATCATCAAGCTGGATGGCTATTGGAAAAGCCAAAAATCAAAGACATTTACCAAAAAATTATTCCCCATAAAATACCTGCGCATGAGCTAGTGGAGTAAGCCGCCACCACCACCAGTCCTATGAAGTGGGCTGGACCAGCCAGATGGGGGGTTCTTACCCATCAACCTGCGCATGAGCCAGAGCAGTAAGTCGTTTATGCATTCGTTTGTTGCATTCGTTTGTGCTCTCCAGTCCTATCATTCGTGGATGAGTGAATTGTGTGTGCATTCGTTTGGTGCATTTGATTGTTGCATAGCATAATCATACAAAAAAAAAATAGAAAAAAACAAAAAAATATTTTTGCAATAAACAACCTTATCTCAGATAGTATACATTTTAGCTAGCCTGGTTTCAAGTTCTTTTTAAGCTAAGTAGCCACGTAGACTGACAGAAGAGATAAGGGGATATAAAACCAAATTTTCATAATAAACAACTTTATCTCGGACAATCTTCATTTTAGCTAGCCTAGTTTCAGGTTCGTTGTAAGCTAAGTAGCTACGTTGACCGACAGAAGAGATAAAGGGTTAAAAAAAACAATTTAAAACAATAAAAAAAACCTTTTACAATAAAAAGGAATTTTGACAAAGTCGTATCATTCATATCGCATCATTTCATAAATGAAAAACCAAGAGGGGAAATAAATGCAAGTATGCATACACATTATCTTAATAAATCTCTCAAAAAATGGGTCTTAGGAGCATTTTTTGGGAAAATTGTTGGGCCAAATGTTATGGGTTTTTGTCACCTGTTCTTCACTCTTTCCTCTTCGTTTTGATATGTTGTGCGTCCAAATTCGACATCCCAGTCAAAAGTTATCTCACTTTGAACATTTTCCATCTCTTTTATCATAAAAGGTCCTTTTGTACTAGTGCATGCATAAACACACCCATGCTAGGGGGCATTGGATATCCCTAAGACAAAGGCAAAAGAGACCCAAGTGCGCTTGTAATCTTCCATAAGGAAGAGACCAGTGTGTTAAGGTATATGGTGACCTTTATGAGAAAGGAACCATTATACCAAAGTGGGTATGGCGCTCCATGAAGCGTGAGCTTTAAGAGGATACCAAAGCCATTGTCTTAAGGCATATCTATCCTACACTAATCATTCATTTCATTTCAAAATAAAAATAAACGTCCTTAAATTCTTTTTGCATTCTAGAAAGCGGCTGGTATTCTTCATGCCCTCATCCGCATACAAAAATCCCAAACACTATCATACATCATGTTAGGAAAAAAAACATGATAATGTTTAGAAAAAAAACAAACACTTGCATACATGCATCCACCAAACTTTGTTGAACATACAAGGATATGAATGTTTAACATACAAGGATATGAAGCTTGTAGATTTTGATGTTGATTCAAGAACAAAGGACTTAAAGATTTGAAGACTTGTAATGTTATGTAATAACTCTATTTTTATGTTTTTGAGTTTGTAATATTAGAGTCCAAGATAGCGAGCACATAGACCACTCTTTAAAAGCTCTAAAAACTCATTTTTATCAAATAGTTACTGGAATAATCGATTAAACCACAGGATAATCGATTATTACAGAAAGAAAACCATTTTCAGTATTTGCTCATTAGATTAATCGATTAAATGGCCTGCTAATCGATTAACTGGGCAAAATAATCGATTAAATGGACTGTTAATCGATTATCTGGCCCTATATTGCTTTTCTGCGAGAATGGCTCTGGAATAATCGATTAAAACTTAAGATAATCGATTATTTGGGTCTGTTATGCGTTTTGAAATTCAAAATTGGACCAAGTTTCTAAAACCCTATTCCCAATTCATTAAGTTTCAAAAATCCCCAATTCCCAAACCCTATTATCTCTACTTAAGGTTCTCTAAGGCTCTCTGCAAATGGAACAAACCTTTTTCATACAAAAGTTAAGAGCAGTGATAGCTAGAGAACTGTTTGTAGGGAAGAAAAAAGGGCTTTTGAAAACCTAGTGTGGGCTAGAAGCGATAAGAATCACTGAGTGGGTTTCTTGGTGGATTCTGTGTTGTGTCGTCTCTAGGAAAAGTTGTTCTTCATCCTTTGTGGATTCAAAGGAGGTGTTCATCTCTTGTGTGACTCAAGAGACGTGTTCTCTTTACCTTATCTTTGCAATTTGTAATCCGTTTGTAAAACTATGATTATAGTTGTAGACCCCAAATTTTGCCCGACCTTTCAATAAAGACCAGAAGACTTTCGCTCTGAAGAAGGGTAAAGCTCCGGTGGACGTCCATCGGCATCAACCGGCTTCCGTCTGAAGAAAGGAAAGCTTCCTTAGAGCCATAAAACACAAGATTTGACCAGAACACTCGAGACCAGCCTCTTAGAAGTGAGACAACCGTCCCAAACAGGCTGAGACGCACGTCCCATATCTGAGACGCCCGTCTCAACATGCAAAATGGCTTGAGACCGCCGTCCCAACTTCCAGACGGCCGTCCCAAGCTGTTTGGACCGCTGTCCCTATTTTCTGGGCCTAAGACAGCTGTCTCGAGTTTCTGGCTGAAAAATGCTAAAAATAGGGACCTTAGGTGACGTTTTTAGACACACCTCATTATTCTCTTCTCTCCCTCTTTTGAATGATCTTTCCGATTGCCTATAAGGTAACAATCGGTTAAGGAAGTATCTTCTGGCATTCGATTCTTCTTAAAGTTTTCTTTAGTTTCATTCCTGTATTCGGGAGGAGAGTCTGTGTAGTGCGGGGGATTGCCAAAACGCATCTTCATAGTTGAGGAATTGTAATAAAAGCTTGCTACGGAGGTTCTTTTCACTATCCTTCTCTTTTATTGCTTTATTTACTGCTTTTTGTATAGAATATAGGATCATGCAGATAGTTATTCTTAATATTGCGTAATAAAATAGGGAAATGGCGTAATTTCTCTTAATCTTTACTTTATGAACTAATCCGTCATAGGGAACCCGGAAGGGGCGTTGTGGGGGTGCTAACACCTTCCCCACGCGTAACTAACTTTCTTACCTAACTCTGGTTATAATGGCCAAGTTTGGTTTTTCTTAAAATCGACGCCTTTTTATCCTTTTCCAATGTTTATGGTCAAAACATTGGTGACGACTCCATAAGAACCTTTTTGCAAAATCCTTTCTTTTATTAGAGGATAGTTCAGTTGTTGAGCATCTCGGAAGCAATGATCACATTTTTAAAGAAAATGCGAGTCCAAACCATCTTATCGCGACCGCTCGCATAAACGGTCAAGATGTCCCTAGGCGTCGGAATGGACGGTGGCAACAGATGGTGACTCCACTGGGGAACCTAGAGAGTTGATCCCATTTAGTGACGGATAAATTCAAACTAAGTAAAGATTTTAAATTACACATTTACCCTTATTTGTATGTTTTATTGTATGGCTTTAATAACTGTTGTATGATTATTTTCTGCAAATTGTCTAAAATGCAAACTATACACAAAAACCCTTGCACACTACAGTGCCTCTGTACCCGGGGGCAAGAGTGAATACCTATAGGGAGTGGGTGGCAAATACGATCGGCTTGTTGGCACACGGGGCTACAACTGTTGTCGAAAAACCACCAACTCAAGGTGATAACTCTCTTCTTTTGGTCCAAGGATGTCGACACGGAGTTCCGTGCATGATCCGAAGACTGAGAGATTGAGAGGTCCATATAATGGGGGCACCTTGGGGACCTTTGGCCTTGGTGAGAATAGTTTAGAACTGCCTTAACCAAGCACATTTCTGCAGGAAAACCCTACCTCGTGATTAAATAAGAGTGGCTCTGCTCGTGGATGAATGAATTGTGTGTGCATTTGTTTGCTGCATTTGTATTGATACATTGGCATAGGGGTAATCATACAACAGACAAAAAATAACAAATATTCTAAAAATCATAAAAAAGATAAGAATAAACCAACTTTATCTCAGAGAATCTTCATTTAAGCTAGCCTGATTTCAGGTTCTTTACAAACTAAGTAACCACGTTGACTAACAGAAGAGATAAGGGGTTATAAAAATATATAAAAACCTTTTACAAAATATTTTTGACAAAGTCGTGTCATCACATCATTCCATAAGTGGTAAAACCACGAGAGAAAATAAAAGCATTAAGAGAAGCATGCATAAACATCATCTTAATCAATCTCACGCATAAAAACATTCATTTTAGGGAATAGATATCCTTAGACAAAAGCAAGAAACACGTCTATAACTTCCCTAAAGAAGGAATACAAACGTGCTAAAGTATGTCGGTAACCTTTTGAACAAAAGAATCCATCATATCGATGGTACTCCTTAAGCATAAACTTTTAAGAAGATACCAAAGCTATTGTCTAAGACATATCTATCCCACACTAATCATTTACAACAAAAAGCTATAATAAAAATTTTTAAATCATTTAGAAAGTGGCTGGTCTTCTCCCTGTCTGCACTCGCGCTCAAAAAGCCAAAAGGATGGAACAATTAGAGGAGAAAAATCGCAAACTCACCACTGAGATTAACTCTCTAACGCTGTGTTTGTTTGAACTGATTTGCGACGAAATACTATTCACGAAGACAAAAACACGACATTCACACACGTTTGGTTGAACTGATTTGCGACGAAATGTAGGCGAGGAAAAGGGGGAGATGAGAGAGAGAGTTTCTTCGCTGAGGTGCGAAGAAAAAAGATGAAAGTAATGAAAAGTCGCAGTTACCCTGCAACATATGATAGCGATTAAATCCTAACCGCTATTATAACAGCACTTCTAATAGCGGTTAAGCCTTAACCGCTATCTAATATACACTTAAGATAGCGGTTACAGAGGAACCGCTATTATATCAAATTTCGCTCGAGCGAGATATAGTCGCTCAAGCGAAACACAACCCCAGACGCAACAAGGTTCTTAAAAGGAGCTTATAATAGCGGTTAAACCTTAACCACTATCTAATATATACTTTAGATAGCGGTTACAGAGGAACCGCTATTATATCCTCCAATTATGATCGATCATTTCACGTTATGATCGATCAGAATCAAATGTCGCTCGAGCGAGATATAGTCGCTCAAGCGAAACACAACCCCAGACGCAACAAGGTTCTTAAAAGGAGCTTATAATAGCGGTTAAACCTTAACCGCTATCTAATATACACTTTAGATAGCGGTTACAGAGGAACCGCTATTATATCCTCCAATTATGATCGATCATTTCACATTATGATCGATCAGGATGGTATTTCGCTCGAGCGAGAGTATAGTCGCTCGAGCGAAATACAACCCAAATCTTAAAATATTTTTTTGAATATTATGTTTTTAAATTTGCTATTAGACAAAACCTTTCGAGAATTCAAAATGTTAAATAATTTTAAATATTAAAATTAACTTTATCAAAAATTAGGGAAACAAAATTTATCCAAAAGAGTTCAAAATGTATAAGAGTATTCTCAATTTTGATGTTTAATTATATTATTAATTCTCAAAGTAGAAAATTATATTGTAATTATTTTATCTCAAGTTAATGTGATGAGACGATCATCAACATTTCAACATTCGGAGTCAGATATATGGGACATATTCGTCTCTCCCGATTGTTCATGTTCTTGCACTCAACCTTTCCACCAAGAACCAACTTCCAGCTTCTAATTCTTTCTTGGAAAAAGGATGCTAACAGATTGCTTAAATTGATTGCTTTGTTTTTTTAAAAGCTGATATGATAAAAGTTCCAAGCAATTCTGTTTATAAAAGAGTTTTCGAAAAAGCTGCATTAATTAATCTGTTGAAAGTTTGTTTTAATCTGTTGAAATAGCCGTTATAATCTGTTAAAAGTCCTTTCAACCCATTAATGCGTTCTTGTTCTTTAACAGAATTGTTTTAGCTGATACGACCAAGTTTTTATCAGTTAAAACTTTTTACAAACATTTTCTAAGAGTGATTTAATCGATTGATTCGCGGTTTAATCGATTGATTCAGTTTAAAACTTTCTTATAACACTTTTAAAGTTATTTTAACTGATACAAAGAAGTTTTAATCGATTAAAAACCTGCACAGAATTTTTTCTAAGTCATTTTAATCGATTGAAATGCGTTTTAATCGATTTAAACTCTGTACAAAAATTTTCAAGTCATTTTAATCGATTGAAATTCGCTTTAATCGATTGAAATAAGTCTGATCGGTCATAATTCAATTCTGATCGATCATAACCAACTCTGATCGGTCATAATTACATTCTGATCGATCATCCTGACTTCCAAAGTGGTTTTAATCGATTAAAACGTGTTTTAATCGATTAAAATAAATCGAGCGATATCATAATTTGCTAGTCGCTCGAGCGAGATCAGTTTCGCTCAAGCGAAAAACAACCCGTGGATGAAAATTATGTGCAGTGTCTTCGCCGAGCGAGTTAGTTGTCGCTCAAGTGAAATATAACTTGTAATAGCGGTTAAACCATAACCGCTATCTAATATATACTTTAAATAGCGGTTACAGAGGAACCGCTATGATATCCTCCAATTATGATCGATCATTTCAAGTTATGATCGATCAGGATGGTATTTCGCTCGAGCGAGAGTGTAATCGCTCGAGCGAAATACAACCCGAGACTGAATCTTAAAATATTTTTTTTGAATATTATGTTTTTTAATTTGTTATTAGAGAAAACCTTTCAGAATTCAAAATGTTAAATTATATTTTAGAATATATATATATATATATATATATATATATATATATAATTTTCTATCAAAATTATATATTCTCAAATATAATTTATTTTCATTTCTATAATATATATATAAATTTTAGTAATATTGTGGAATATATATTTTATATTATAGTAATTAATATAAATTATATTTTAGAATATGTATATATATATATATATATATATATATAATTATACATTAAAATAAATTCAAATTCGGAGCCTTTAGATAGCAGTTATTCCGGAACCGCTATCATATGTGAACATATGATAGGGGTTCCGAGTGAACCGCTATCTAAAGTGTCGAGGTTTTGGAAAAGTGATCGATCATTTTGGCAAAATAATCGATCATTTGAAAACTTGTACCTAAATGACGAGCAACTTATGCTTCGAGTGTTATAATCATTTGTGTACTCACCCATCACATGTTAGACGACTTTTTGGCTTGCCCTCACATCTTCGTCTCTCCCAGTTGTTCATGTTCTTGAATGGAGGTGATTGAATGATCTGAACCGGAGGACTTGACTGCAAAAGATGGATAAGATTATAATTATTTGTTTGAAGAGCATTAGTGTGCATAGATTTATAATTTTAGTAATCTTTCCTTTAATTATTATTCTATTTTCACTTGTATTTTATATTTGTTTTAAATAATAATGTACAATTATATTATTAGTTTTCATAATTATTTGTTATTATCAGATCAATATTAATTATTATTTTATATTTTATAATTATTTAATTATTAGTCAAATATTTTATTTAATATGTCAACATTTTTTGAATATGGATATGCAATGTACATAATTTTGTAATTGTTTATTTATATAATTTTTAATAACTATCTAAAATAAGTTAATTTTTTAAATTTGTTTCCAATTACAAACACTTTTAATTTTGTTTTTTCTTTTAAATATATAATCAATGTTAAAATATGGATAATTAATTAAAATTTTATATTTATAATCATTTGAATTGAACCTTATTTTATACAAAGGGTAAAATGGTAATTTTCTTAAATAATCAACATAAAATTATAATTTTTATATCTCATATCAATCAAATCATTCACAATTTCCCATAAACTTTCCTTTCACTTTACATTCATCTCCATTTCTCTTCAAATCCCTCCTTTTCCACTCTCTCATTTCCACTCTCTCAAATCACTCCATCCAAACAAAGCCTAAGGGAACAAATGGCACAAATGATGGAAATAATGCGTCAACAACATCTCCACAAAGAGGGTCCTCACAGTGAACATGCCTCCCACCATGAGGAAGAAGAGGAACCCATCTTTGAGCATGAACAGGGTGTTAGAATCGCACAGCGGAATGTTTGCGTTTACGGATAAAAACCAAGAGGGGGGGGGGGTTGAATTGGTTTCTTAACAAAAAATAGGGTTTTAAAATTTTTCCCAAATTTCACCGATTAAAATGTTGTGTAAAGTAAATAGAGAAGGGATAGAGTATTACACAGTCGATTTATACTGGTTCGGATCAAAAGACCCTACGTCCAGTTGCTAATCACTCAAACAGAGGGTTAACGTTGTCACTATAATCACAGTTATACAAACAGATTACAAATGAAAAGATAAGGTAAAAAAAACACCTCTCTTGAGTCACACAAGAGATGAACACCTACTTTGAATCCACAAAGGATGATGAACAACTTTCCCTAGAGACAGCACAATACACAATCCACCAAGAAAACTCACTCAGTGATTCTTATCGCTTCTAGCCCACACTAGGTTTCAAAAGCCCATTTTTCCTCCAACAAACAGTTCTCTGGCAGTCACAGCTCTTAACTTTTGTTTGAAAAAGGTTGTTCTATTTGGAGAAGGCCTTAGAGAACCTTAAGTAGAAAGATTAGGGTTTGGGAATTGGGGATTTTCGAAAACAGATGAATTGGGAATAGGGTTTTCGAAACTTGGTCCAATTTTGAAATTCAAAACACATATCTGACTGAAATAATCGATTATCTTGAGTGTTAATCGATTATTCCGGAGCCAAGTTCGTAGGGAACCCAAAATAGCTCAGTTTAATCGATTAACATCCTAGTTAATTGATTAACAGGGGGTTTAATCGATTATTCCAGAGAGAAGATGCTAAAAATGGTTTTCTCTCTGTAATAATCGATTATCCTACCATTTAATTGATTAATCCAATATGTTTTTGATAAAAATGAGTTTTTAAAGCCTTTGAAGAGTGAACTATGTGCTGGCTATCTTGGACTCTAATATTACAGACTCAAAATCATAAAAACAGAGTTATTACATAACATTACAAGTCTTCAAATCTTTAAGTCCTTTATTCTTGAATCATCATCAAAATTAACAAGCTTCATATCCATATATGTTCAACATTCATATCCTTGTATGTTTCAACACAGGGAGTTCATGTCCAGTCTGACAAGAGGGCAGTACACATCAATACTCCTAAGATTTCCAAGCAACAGATTACTACCCTCGAAGAGAGATTAAGGGCCATGTAGGGACATGATTTTGATATTAAAGAAGCGGCTGACATGTGCCTTGTAAAGAACATTCAATTCCCCCCCAAGTTCAAGGTTCCAGATTTCCCAAAATACAGGGGAATGACCTATCCCAAGAGCCACCTTACAATGTATTGCCGTAAGATGGCTCCATATGCCAATAATGAGAAACTCCTAATCCACTGCTTTCAGGAAAACTTGGCCGATTCGGCCTTGAGCTAGTATATGCAAATGGAAGGGGGACAAGTCCAAGCCTGGAGACAGCTGGCAGATGCCTTCCTTCGCCATTACAAGTACAACATCGATCTGACTCCGGATAGGTCAGATCTACAAGCTTTGAATAAAAGAAATGACGAACCCTTCAAGGCATATGCTCAGCGTAGGAAGGAGTTGGTCGCCCAACTGAAGCCTCCGCTATCAGATAAGGAAACCATATCCATATTCATCAATTCATTGACGGACCCCTATTATGATAAGATGATAGGGAACACGTCAACCCTTTTCACAGATGTGGTAACCGTCGGTGAAAAGGTAGAGCCGGAAGGATTGCACAACCTTCCTCTTCTAGCGCATCATTCAACAAGTCCTTTGGCCAGAAGAAGGAAGGAAGCGTAAACGCCATCAACCTTGCTAATCCTTCTTCCTCTTCGCCACCAGCTGGGTAGTCACGCAAACAAGAGAAGAAATTCACCCCCATTCCAACCTCTTATGGGAGTCTGCTACCAAAGTTGCTAGAGGCTAAGCTCCTAACACGTATCCCTCGAAGAAGAAAGATCCACCTTACCCCGGTTGGTACAAGCTCAACGAAAAATGTGATTACCACTTAGGCGCTCATGGGCATTCCGTGGAAGATTGCATCAACATGAAATATAGGGTTCAAGAATTGTTGAATGCCGGGTGGATTACTTTCAATGCTCCGGACCCTTAGGTGGACGACACGCCTCTGTCTCAACCGGAATGACGGGGAAGACCAGGTGATTAGGGCTCCTCATTAAATAAAAAGTATAAATAAATAAATAAATAATAAAAAAAGCTTTTGATGCATCTCTCGCAGTCTCTATTCGTGGTCGCGAGATCTTTTGATTAAAGGGGATCTGTATATATTTCTCTTTTCATCAATACAACGAGGCATTTTTCATAATATTCATATTCTTTTCATTCTTTTCTCTCTCACTCCAAAATAATTAAATAAAATCTAAACCTAAATAAGGATCATATAAACAGTCATGTCTGTGATTGAAGACTCTCTGTGGGATCCGAAAGCCGAAGGTGAATGGATCAGGTCAGACAATGAGAAGGGGACCATTTCCCCGGGCATGTTAAGACTATTGGAAAAAAAGAAGCTCAACCCTGAGATGGCGGTCTCGACCTTAAAAGGCAAAAATCCTTATTTTTGGACCAAAAAACCCTCCTATCCTAGTGTGGGGCCTAATAGTCTCTCCTAGTGGCTTCTTAGGCTTCATCCATCTTTGAATAGAAGGTCTTCTGATCTTTATTATGAGGTCGGGCAAGATTAGGGGTCTACAACTGCCCCCCCTTTACTGACCAGTCGGTTGTTGGCCTGTTATGCCAAGAAGAACGACTGGAAGGTAAAGGAGTTGACCCTCTTGCCCGGTTACCCTTCAGATGTTCTGTCTTGTGGCGGTTGATCTTCTGGGGAAAGTTTGTGTCGTGCACCTCCAGGATACTCCTTCTGACGGTAGCCGATCCCTTTGGTTGACACGTGGTAGAACCTCAGGATACTCCTTCTGATGGTAGGCGATGCTTCGGTTGATGGGTATAAACCCCCCATCAGGCTGGTACAGTCCGTTGTGTAGGACCGGTGGTGATGGCGGCTTACTTCTCAATCGCTCATGCGCCGGTCAGGCACTCCTTGTGTGCTAGTTGATAGGTATGAACCCCCTATCAGGCTGGTATAGTCTACTGCGTAAGACTGGTGGTGGCGGCGGCTTACTGCTCAAGTGGCTCATGCGCTGGTTGTTGAGATGTGTTCTTTTTGTCTTTGTTTGTACTTGGTCGTCTGGTTTATGCCGGGGATTCTGTTGGTGTTCATCCGGCTTGTTGATCGTCGGGGATTCTTTGTTTGTTGAGTTTTTGGTGGTGATCACCCGACTCTTGCTGGCTGGCCGGGCAGTTTTTGTTTATGTTCGACTCTTGGTTTGTCATCGAAGCTCGGTTTAAGGTGGTTGACTTTGTTTTCAATCCTGCCTTTTTCTCGCGGTTTTATCTCTTTTTTCTCGCGATTTTGGATTTTGGATTTTTTTTTAGCGAAGTATTTTTATTTTTAGACTCTTTTGGTTACGCTAACTCTTTGAAAGGGATAAAAAGATGCGTGAAATAAGATTTTATTTATAAAAAATTATTACAACAGCCTTATTCTATGAGTACTATCCCTAAGGGCTATCTTCTGGAGATGATCCATGACAGGGGAATTGCTGGTACATATGTTCCCGGAATTCTGCTTGCTCTCGGGCTTCGTCGTTGTATCTTTGCTGGAATGTTGTCCAGTCTTGCCGCATTCCCTGCTGATACTGATACATCGTCTCCAGCCGGGTGTCAAAGGCTTCCTGCCTTTGGGAAAATTGCTCCTGCCTTTGGGAAAATTGCTCCTGCCGCACACACATTTGATCGAATTGCTGGCGCAGATCGTAGATGTTACGGTTTACGCCAGCAAAGTCGTCTGTGTACTGGGGTGGTTGTTGCTGCTGATGTGGTTGCTGGAAGTCGGGAGGTGTTGGGAGATCGTGCATCACCACGATGTCCTGGAGGTCCAGCGCAAAATCCAGCGAGGGATGAAGGGCCAACTGGGTCCCATGGCGTATCAGCATTCCCATGCTGACCAGGATCGACCCGCTGATGGTTTCGAGTCAAAGGCTGGGGGCCAACTCTTCCCAGCTGGCGCATCCCCATTTCTCTGCCAGGGGAGTGATAAGAGGAGCCATGAGGACGGCTCCCGCTGGTCTGCTCCCGAAGTCCTTGAGGGCCCTCAGGAAGAAGTAGCCAAGGTTGCAGCGTCGCCTCTGGCTCATGCAGTAAAGCACGAAGAGGTCTGGGAGGGTTACCTTGCCCTGGCTCTCCTTCCTCCCGTGGACAGTCCCAGCCAGCAGCTTGTGGCAAATGTGGAGGGTTGGAGGGAGTGCTGACCCCTTCATCAGCGTGGGCAACGTGGGCGACCTGGTGAGCTCCTCCCACATTTCGGTGGCGGTGAGGTTAGTGGGGAAGCTGCAGATGGCCTCCCGGTATTCCCGAGTTAGCACCACCTCGGGCCGGACGAACCCAATGCTCACATTGAATTCGTCGAGGGTGGTAGTCCGGTATGTCCCACCCATGAAGTAGTTCACCATCTTGGTTGGTGGCAGGCCCGGGACCATGGAGGGAGCCTCAACGTAGGAGATGGAGGCCAGGAACTCCAGTACCGCTTGAGGGCACACGTGGGTAGGTGGAGGCTGCAGCAGGAAACCCCACCCAATGCTGTCTATGTGGGCCCGGATATCGTCCTCCCACCCGAACTCGGCGAGGATGCCAAAGTCAAGTCTAAGCATGGGATGCCACGTATAACCCCGAATGTGCTCGAGGCAGGCTTGATGTTGTGGCGAGAGCTGAGTAGGATCCTGGGGAGCTGGCGCCGAGGAACTGCTAGCGCCTGCAGTGCCTCTTCTCTTCCTAGATTGGCTTCTACCGAACATTTTGGCCAGACAGTGCTCTGAAGGTGAGAGTTCTGAGAGTTGGAGGTTGTGGGGTGCAGAGGAGTTGTGAGGAACCCTCCACACGCCTCCCCTATTTATAGGGAAAAAACTGGATTCGGGACCGCCGTCTGGGAAGTCAAGACGGCGGTCTCGAATTTACGCGGTCGAGACGGCGGTCTGGGCAGTCGAGACAACGGTCTCGACTATGGCTTTAAACGAGATGGCGGTCTCGCCAAGCGGGACGGCGGTCTCATTTTCGTCTAAGTCGAGACGGCGGTCTGGGATTTTCGGACGGCCGTCTCGAATTTCGGAAGGTTTTTTTTTTTTTTTGAAGTATTAAGCAAATAGGACCTAGTTCAAAAATATTTTATGCATGCAATGTTTTCATGTTTGATGTCCTATAATGCCTATTTCAATTAATTTTTCAGAAGGATTTTACTGACGTGTCTTGTAGCGTCGAATGCCCTCTGATCTGTGCTCTTGTGTTTGGCTGTACCTTGCCGGATTTCTTATGACCAAAGGATAGCTTGTTTTTCCTTTTCTTTTTTTTGTGGAGCACTCTTTGCCATGTAGTGTCCCTTTTTCTTCACTTTAGGGGTTTCAATCCTCTTGTTGACTATACGCCTCCATATTCCCAAATTAATTATTAGAATATTGTTGTGAGGGTCAAGAGAAGAGAAGTAAAGAGATAAATTCAATGGCTTGTGTTTTATAATGTTAATTTTATTTTGAAAGAGTTTTTGTAAGAATGGTTAGCTAGGGTTAGGCTTGGGTGTTAAAGCTTTTTGTCTAAGCAAACGTTTCTCCCCTTTTTTGTACTTGCGCCTTAGCTTTATTTTCTTTGCTTTTTATGGGTAGTTGATTTCCCTAGATCGCCCTTCGGGTTTTTGAACTAGGATATTGTGCTTTGGCCCTATCTTTTGCCTAGGTTCTCTTTTTTTGGATTTTTGAGGAATCCTAGCGGACCTTATTTTGTAACCCTAACTTTTGCCTAGGTTACCCTTTATTGTTGTTCGGGTTTCCTACCGGGTTGACCCTATCTTTTGCGTAGCCCCCTTGGTGGGTTTCCTACCGGGTATTTTGCTCTTCTTTTTTTGGCCTTTGGCTTCTATGGGCTTTTTCTTTCTTGTGTCTATTTTTTGTTCACAATATTGGCGAAGCATGACTTTCTTTATGGTGAGGTGAAGTCTTATTTGGTGCTTTTAATCAACTAGTTTGACCGTAATGGCAATGGTGAATTTTTGGTTGCGCTTCTTATTCCCTTTTTTTTCTTTTTTGTTTACTTAGACAGGGTTATTTTGTTAGGTCTAGTCAGAAAATAACGAGAAAAGAAGCAGATTGTAAGAAGTATTCTTTATTAATTAATAAGGGAATATGTGCCCTAAAATGCCTTGGGGTCGGGCTAGCCCCGGGGGATAATCTCTAACAATCATGGGGTTTACATCCCTTAAATGAAGAAAAATATTTCCTAATGACTAGGGTAGCTCTTGACGGTTGCACCCCTCCACTTCGGAAAATTTTCTTGAGTGTGCGGAGGGGAGACTTCCTTTTCCCTCTTTCTACTCGGCCCTTAGTAGGGTCATATCCTAGGCCATGCTTGAAAGGATTATCTTGGAATTCTGGGGGTTCCCTCATGCCTTGGGAATCTGCCCCCAATCCTTGGCCAGGATGGTAGCCATGCTTCATCATCATGCGGGCTACTTTTGTGTTTTTGGGAAGCCTTTCT
This sequence comes from Sphenostylis stenocarpa, assembly GCA_963425845.1. Lineage (NCBI taxonomy): Eukaryota > Viridiplantae > Streptophyta > Magnoliopsida > Fabales > Fabaceae > Sphenostylis > Sphenostylis stenocarpa. Next base: position 99,941,369 of record OY731403.1, read on the forward strand.
ATACTGGCAATTTCTAGCACTTGAAAAGATGTTTCAAGGGCCTCTTCAGCCGCATCCACATAAGGTTGGGTGGACGGTCCACTGATCAGGATATCATCTTCTGCTTGGACCGTGACCAGTTTGTCATCCACTATGAACTTAACTTTCTGGTGGAGCGTCGAAGGTACTTCCTTAGCGTCATGAATCCAAGGCCTGCCAAGGAGACAACTGTATGCTGGAATAATGTCCATTACATGGAAATCGACGTTGAAGATAGTGGGTCCAACTTGGATTGGCAAATTAACTTCTCTCACTACTTCTCGTTTTGATTCATCGAAGGCTCGAACGATGGTGCTGATTGGGCGCAGACGGGTTCCTTGGATAGTCAATTTGTCTTGTGTGCATTTGGGCATCACGTTCAAGGATGACCCGTTATCCACAAGAACTTTGGCGATGAGGTACTCCTTGCACTTGATCGAGATGTGCAAGGGCTTGTTGTGGTTTGACCCCTCGAGGGGGAGTTCTTCCTCTGTGAAGGTGAGGTGATCGCTTGCCATGATGTGACCGATGATTCTCTCAACTTTTTCTTGGGATATAGTGTGAGGTACGTGCGCCTCACTCAAGACCTTCAGCAAGGCATTTCTGTGCGGTTCCGAGCTCATTATTAGAGATAACAGTGTTATCTTCGCAAGTGTGCGGTTGAGCTGGTCTATAATGGAATACTCACTTTGCCTTATAAACTGGAGTAATTCCTCTGTCTCCTCCTTGGATTCCTTATTTTCTTTTTCCTCTTCAGCCTTTTTATTTTTTGCTTTATTTTCGAGGACATCTTCCTGTGAGTCCTTGGGGGAATATATTCTTCCACTTCTTGTCATGCCCCCGATGCCGGCTATGTTTGTGATATCTTCTTTTATTGGTGAAGATTCCCCATATCTCCACGGTACAACTTTATTTGATTCGTAGGGGAAAGGACGTGGCATAAAAAGTTGCACTAGTGTCCTTGCCCCCTCTTCCTTATTCCTGAGGACCAACAGTCGGGGCTTATTTTCCTCTTGTGATGAGCCGACCGTTGGTGAGAGCTTGATTAGGAGCGGCTTTCTCTCCATTCTTCTGATTTGGAAGACGTGTCAGTTAATCCTTCCTTTTTATTATCTTATTTATTAAGCGTGAAGGAGGGGAAATTAAATATGCAGATGAATGATATGCATGCAAGTAGACAATTGTTGAATAGAAGAAAATTTTCATTCATTCAATGGAAGGTGTACATTCCCCTACTCCATACTACGAAGCAACTTTTGGCAAAAATGGAAAAGCCTAAAGAAACCCACAGGCGGGTCTTGATCTCTATGCAATTCTCTTTCGACTTCCCGGACGTGACGAGCGAGTGCTTCGCTTTGCTTCTAGACTGCCTGGCTCATATCTTCACTGTACTTTTGAGCCTCTTTGATCTTTGCCTCTTGATGGATGACCAAGGCTTGCAGGTCATCGAGTTTTGCAAGGGCTCGGTCTTTTTCTTGAAGTACTTGGCCATACTGAGCTAGCCCGTCTCTTTCTTTGCAGTGTAGCTTAGCGAGACTTTTGTTGAGTCTCTGATTGGCCTCTCGCTCTTGGCGTATCTCTGACCGAGTCTTGGTAAGTTCTTGTAGCAACTCCTTGATCATCTGAGCCTGCTCTGCTGATTCGGCCTCAAGGCGTGCTGACTTGGCCGTGATTTCTTGAATTCGGCTATCCGAGCTTGTTTTGGCAGTTTTGGATGCTCGGATAGCTTGCTCATTAGAGTCAGAACACTGGTCCTTGAGGCGCTCTATTTCATGATCCTTTTTCTTGCATTGCCTTTGTAGACCATCAATGGTGAGGATAGATTCTTGCTCTCTCTCTTCAAGGACCCTCATCTGGGCTCCCATGACTTCTATCCTCTGGGTCAAGGCGTCGACTTGAGCCTGCAGCTCTTCACTATTGGCGCTCGTAATGAGTGAGGTGGATGGTTGAGACATCCCTCTTCTTCTTCTCCACGCCTCATAGTCACTGGAGGTAGCCACTCGAGCTTTTCCTAGCTCTCTATCTCCCATATAGACTGGTCTCTCCCATGCTTTTCTCACGGCTGGTGAGTTGGCGATGGTGCATGGGTCTCCAAAGAAACACAGTCCTCCAAGTTCCCCTCGAGAAATGGTAGTTTGGGTTCTCATGAGTTGCCTCATAGCTACTCTAGGTGAGTAGGCTATGCAACCCCTGAGTCCTATCAAGGGTACGTTCAGATAGTCTCCACATCTGGTGAGGACTGGACCGGGTCGGAACCATGGGCAGACCCAGGATAAACTGTTGGCGTCCTTTTGTTCCAACTCGTCCCTCCATTCTGAAGTTAAGCGTCGTTGGAGAAGGATCTTGGAGAAGCTTCTCAAAGGATCGGGGAACATCCCCATGTGACTGGAGGCGTAAAAATGTGTAATGCCCCACACAAATAGTAGTGAAGAGCAGCAGCGAAGTGTTTTTCCTTGCTTCTGGTGGCAGAAATCCACCGAAAGCAAGGTGTCGGCAAGAATTGCACGCACGAGACTTTTTGAGTGTACGTCCCAGGCAAAGAAGGCGTCCATGACGGCTTGATCCACTGTGTCGAGGTGGAAGGGAAACAATATCGTTCCAAATATTATTAGGGCCAGGGTTTTGTTGAAAGCGACCCATTCTGTCCTTTCAGCCAAGTTGGACAGGTGGTCTTCTAACATTGAGACCTTCCAACCCTGGACATTCCCTTTTCCTATCAGGGTAGCCTGCCGGAATGGCAGTTGAATGATGGCAGCGACTTATGCTGCATGAGTATATGCCCCATGGCGGATATGGACCCCGGCTGATTTGGGCCATTTTAGCATGATTTCGTACTCCTCTAAGGTGGGCACCATATCAAACTGCGGAAACTCGAAGCAGCTCAGACTGGAGTTCCAAAAATGAACTAATACCCGGACGAAGACTTGGTCGACACAGATCTTCAGTAGGTCGAGAATCCGTCCATAGGATTTCTCAAAGTCGGAGCGGACCTCTGGTGGCATTATCGCGCTTAGCCGTTCCAATTTCTCAGTATGGTATCGGGGAATATCCACCTTCTTCAATTGTCTACTAGTCCCCTCCATTTTCTAAAACCAAAATGCATGCTTTATGAAAATGATGCTTATTGAATGAATGCGAGTGTTTATTTTTATTTATCATGTTTTGTATGATTTATTTTTGAAGAAATAAACTACTTATATGGGGGTAATGCTTTTGAACTAGGTCCCATTTATTGTTTTTTAAAATTGGATTTTTATTTGATTTTATTTCTATTTTATTTTATAGCCTTTTATCTCTTCTGTCGGAACTGCGTGACTACTTAGCTTACAAAGAACCTGAAATCAAGCTAGCTAAAAGGCAGACTGTCCGAGATAATAAGTGGCTTTATGTGAAAGAATTGATTAACGTCCCCTATCTCTTCTGTCGGACTGCGTGGCTACTTAGCTTACAAAGAACCTGAAACTAGGCTAACTAAAAGGCAGACTGTCCGAGATAAGGGTGTTTATTGCAAAAATATATTTTTGTGATTTTTTTTTCTGTTGTTTGGTTATGCTATGAAAAGACAAATGCAACAAACATATGCACACACAATTCGAACATCCACGAACAGGCGAGAAGTCGTTTTAATCACGAGGTAGGGTTTTCTTGCAGAAAAGTGCATTGGCAAGGGTAGGTTCTAACTGTTCTCACCAAGGTTAAGGCCCCCAAGGTGCCCCCATTATAGGGTACCCACTCTCCAGTCTTCCGACCACGCTTAGCACTAAGGCCATAGTCAGTCTTTGTGCCAAAAGAGGAAGGTTATCACCTTGAGTGGTGGTTTCCGATCACACCGGTGGGCACAAGGCCATCACTACAGCGAACCGTACCTGCCACCCTCCCTATGGATTTCTCACTTGCCCCCGGGTATAGGGGGAACTGTTGTGTGCAAAGGTTTGTGTACAGTTTGTATTTCAAACAATTGCGTAAGTATAAACAGACAACAGTTTATGAAAGCCAAACAATAAAACATATTATACAAGGTAGGGTAAAAGCGGTATTTTCTTAGTTTATTTATTTTTAAGCTGGCCCATCACTAAATGGGATCAACTCTCTAGGCTTCCCCAGTGGAGTCGCCATCTGTCGCCGCCATAAAAAACGAAGGGCGGTTGGAGCGACGCGATGGTTTTCGACTTTCCAATTTTCGCTTTTTTATTGGTGGTTACAACGCCTTTAGGTTGTCCGATAACCGGGCTGAACCTAGGGGCGAGGTTTTCAAAAAGGCGCTCTTGGATTGTCTGATAACCGGGCTAATCCAAGAGCTAATTTTGAAGGGTTCTGTGGAGTTGCCACCGATGTTTTTAACGAAAACATCGGAAAAGGAGTTTAAAAGGCGTTGGTTTTCGAAAAACCAACTTTGGTCATTAGAACCAGAGTTGGGTAAGGGAGTTAGTTACGTGTAAAGGAAGTGTTAGTTCCTTTACGACGCCCCTTTCGGGTTCCCTATGATAGGCCAACTATTCTGAGTAAATAAACCAGAAAATATGCTTTTACCCTTTTATTTTGCAGAATTTAAAGTTACGACTACATGGCCATAATCTCTATTGCACAATTAAAATTAAAGCGATAAAAGTAGAGAGGGAGAGAGTGTAAACCTCCGAAGCAAGCTTTTCTTATTAATTCCTTCTAAAAATAGGGTGCTTTGTGGCAGCCCTTCACTCTACAGTGTCGGAAACCTCTCGAAACGCTCAAAAACACTCTTAGAAACGCTCAGAAACTCCGGAAATGCTTCAGAGGGGTTCTAGAGAGAGAAGTTTAAGTGATTTCTAGAGAGAAGGAGGAAGAACTTGTTGGAAATGAGGGGAATAGGGGCTCTATTTATAGGGATTCACGCCTGTCAGGACGAGACGGCGGTCTCGACAAACGAGACGGCAGTCTCACCATTCGCGAGTGGCGAGACGGCGGTCTCGCCATCCGCACAAGGCGAAACGGCGATCTCGAATCTGAGACGGTGGTCTCGACCTTAAAAGGCGAAAATCCTTATTTTTGGACCAAAAAACCCTCCTATCCTAGTATGGTGCCTAATAGTATCTCCTAGTGGCTTCTTAGGCTTCGTCCATCTTTGAATAGAAGGTCTTCTGATCTTTATTATGAGGCCGGGCAAGATTAGGGGTCTACATCCCTACCGACCTAAGATGAATGGTGCAATAGAGGCAGCCAATTAGAACATCAAGAAGATCATCTAGAAGATGGTTAGAACCTGCAAATATTAACATGAAATATCACCCTTTGCCCTTCATGGTTATCAAGCTACCGTACGGACCTCCACAGAAGCTACTCCATTCTCCCTTGTATATGACATGGAGGTCGTACTTCCAAAAGAGGTCGAAATAGTTTCCCTTGTGAATTGTCATGGAAGCAAAACTGACAAAAAACTGAATGGGTCCAAAACTGATATGATCAGTTTAACCTTTTCAAAAAAAAACAGTTGGACACCATATGTCGTGGACAAGCGTATCAAAGGAAAATAAAAAAAAGGGCTTACGAAAAAGAAAAAAGGTCAACCCCCATATTTACCATGAGGGGGATTTAATGGTAAATAAGTAGCTTCCGACCCAAAAAGACAAAATACAAAAATGGGCGGCAAATTGTGAAGGACCCTTTGTGGTCAAGTGAGCTTTCTTGGGAGGAGCTCTTTTCCTTGTCGATATGGATGGAAATGAACTTCAACACCCAATCAACTCCAATGCGGTGAAGAAGTATTATGCTTGAAGACATTGCTCAAGACCCGTCAGGAATGAAAACCTGCAAATGGCATCCCTGGGCAAAAGATAGGGTCTATATCCCTCGCTAGGATACATCTTAGGCAAAAAGTAGAGGTAAAAAAAAAAAGCAATGGTTACCTCAGTCGAAAATCGAAAAGGCAGCTAAGGTAACATTCTTCCAGAAGCAAGTAGTTTGCATAGTCTTCACTCTGAGCTCAGTCATCTCAACTGAAGCAATTAGGAGAACCAGGGGGCAGATATCATGGACATGACTATTTAAGCATATATAGTATAGCCAACCCTGACCACCCATTCTTCTAAATACCCTTGAAATCCTTCTATAAAAGAAATAAAATTTTGCTCTTTTATCAATAAAATTGCCTTTCATTTCCTTTCTCTTGACGAAATATTATGGAAATGCCTCTTTATTGATAAATCATAAATATGCACAAAGACCTTTAATCAAAGATCAAGCATGCATCTAAAAAAGAGAGGAAGCATAATATATATATATATATATATATATATATATATAATAAGAAAAGAATAAATGTCTCGCTAGGATATTCTTAGGTAAAAATTAGGGTAGCCTACTAGATCGAAAACCCCAAAAGAACGGTCTAGGAAAAAGATAAGGTAAAAGCCCCCTAAGATATTCTAGGCAAACATTAAGGCAGCCCGCTAGATTGAAAACCCATAAAGGGCGGTCTAGGCAAAAGATAGGACTAAAACCAAAAGATGAATAAAAGAAGGGCCCATCATCATGGTCATAAAAGAAGAGCCTATCAACGTATTCATGAGAAGCCAACGGGAGAATACTAGTTACTTTCTAAGTGCATCAAAAATAAAAAAACAAATAGATTACATTTAGAACATCCACACACAAAGTAGTTGCACAAAATGACTTTGTCAAAATCAAGAAAAAAATAATTTTCTTTAAATAAGAATAATAATCATGCACATAAGGAGGCTAGGCTCCATACTTGTGATTGAAAACAGGAGGTGCCAGAACTGAATCTCGAAATAAAAGTTCCCTCAAGAAAAGAGAGGCATATTATCTCCAAAACCACTCCAGTAGAATAAAGAGCTTCAAGAAAACCAAAGCTCCAACCATTCTCCTTCTACCCCAATAAAAAGAAGGTACATAAAAAAAAGGCCGACGGAAAGGCTCGATCATCCCCAAGCGAATCCTTGCCTACTCCAGAGGCAAAACAAAAAGATTACCTCACGACTCAGCATCATCACCACATGAGTCATCGAGCACATTCATCCAAAGTCTCCTCCATATTTCCAAAGGAGAATAAGAGCTACACAAAGAAAATACGGAGTCAAAGTCTCCATATCCCCAAGGCCACAACAGAAAAGGCCGAATAAAATCCCCAAGTGGAGCATCTCAGAAAAATCCACAAAAAGAAGGGAACAAGAAAATTCCCATCCCAAAGGAGAATAAGAGTTTCACAAAGCCAGGAGCCAAGACTCCATCAACAAAAAATTAAATCAAAGTTGGATCCCCAGGAAGCCAACGAATTCCTTGGGGGATCACCAAAAAAGAAAAAAAGAAAAAATTTCACCCCCAGTGGATACCCAAAAAAGAAAAAGAAAAAAAAGCCTGCGTGCATAAAAGAAATTAATAAGTAAAAAGGCACATGCATTATCCAAAAGAAAGAAGCCAAATTTCAAAATCGCGGAAAAAAGAGATAAAATGCGAGGAAAAGGCGAAACTAAAAAACCCATTCCCCAATGGAATAAGAGATAAAACACGAGGAAAAGGCGAAACTAAAACGCGAGGAATAGCCAACTCATACCAACAACATCCAAAAAGGAGTCAAAAACTTCATTCCCAGGGGGCAAATAAAAAAAAAGAAAGATTATCCCAGTGAGCGTATCAATAAAGGCAAAACTACAAAATCATATCCTCAGGGAGTTAATTGCCTATAACGCCCAATGTGGATATCCCAGTGGAAGGCATAGGCAAGATCTAGCAAGAACGAAGCCTTCACCTCTAATGAAGCATCTGCCTACTCAGAGGCATTATCAAGAGCCAACATCCCCAAGTGGAACATCAGCGTGTTCAGAGGAAAAAACAACACAAGCATAAAGTCTTCACCACTATTGAAGCATCTGCCTAATCAAGAGGCACAATCAACGAAAATCAACAAATCCTCAGTGGATACCTGCCTAAATTAAGAGTCAATCATTAAGAATCCCCAACAATCAACAAGCTGGATGGCTATAGAAAAAAGCCAAAAATAAAAAATCCCCAGCAATCAGCAAGTTGGATGGCTAACAGAAAAAGCCAAAACATAAAGAATCCCCGACAAGCCAGATGACTAAACCAGAAAAGTAAAAAACAAAGAAATCTCAAACAATCACGCCCCACAGAGTTGGCGCATGACCAGAAGCATTAAGCCGCCAGCACATTTTGAGTCCAGAAGAAAGGACTCAGAACCAGATGAGGGTTTGTACTCATCAGCCAAAGGATCAACTACCTCTCCGAAGGACCATCCTACAAATCGAAGGATCGGCTACCTCTCCGAAGGAGCATCCTGCAAATCAAAGGATCGACTTCCTCATCGAAGAAGCATCTTGCAAACCAAAGGATCAGCTACCTCACTGAAGGAGCATCCTACAAACCGAAGGATCGGCTACCTCACCGAAGGAGCATCCTGCAAACCGAAGGATCGGCTACCTCTCCAAAGGAGCATCCTACAAATCGAAGGATCGGCTACCTCACCGAAGGTGTATCCTGCAAATCGAAGGACCGACTACCTCTCCGAAGGAGCATCCTGCAAATCAAAGGATCGGCTTCCTCACCAAAGGAGCATCCTACAAATTGAAGGATCGACTACCTCTCCGAAGGAGCATCTTACAAATCGAAGGATCGATTACCTCACTAAAAGAGCATCTTGAGAGTCTTGCATAATGGGGCTCGTCGGCTTTAGACCTGGTGGGGGTCAGTACCTACAAGAGTTTAGTAAACGCGGACTCGGACCTTGTGGGGGTTTAAACCCACAAGAGTTTAGCAAATGCGGATTTGGACCTGGTGGGGGTAAGTACCCACAAGGGTTTAGCAAAGGCGGACTTGAACCTGGTGGGGGTTTGTACTCACAAGAGCCTTACAGAAGGAGGTTCAGACCAGATGGGGGTTCATTCTCATCAAACCAGATAGGGGTTGGTTCCTATAAAAAATATTCATCATCCAGAGGATTGGCAACTTCAGCGAAAAATCATCCGAAGGATGACCAGGAAAAAGGATTAACTCCTTCACCTACAAACTAATCTTGTGGGCACACTAGCACAACAGTTAGTTAGGCAGGTGAAGGGGGGGGGGGGCAGCTATAGACCCCAAATTTTGCTCGGCGTTTCAATAAAGACCAGAAGACTTCTGCTCTGAAGAAGGGTAAAGCTTCGATGGACGTCCATCGACATCAACCGGCTTCCGTCTGAAGAAAGGAAAGCTTCCCTGGAGCCACAAAACACAAGATTTGACCAGAACACTCGAGACCACCCTCTCAGAAGTGAGACAACTGTCCCAAACAAGCTAAGACGCGCGTCCCACATCTGAGACGCACGTCTCAACGTGCCAAATGGCTTGAGACAGTCGTCCTAACTTCCAGACGGCCGTCCCAAGCTGTTTGGACCGCTGTCCCTATTTTCTGGGCCTGAGACGGCTGTCTCGAGTTTCTGGCTAAAAAATACTATAAATAGGGACCTTAGGTGACGCTTTTAGACACACATCATTATTCTCTTCTCTCCCTCTTTCGAATGATCTTTCCGATTGCCTATAAGGTAACAATCGGTTAAGGAAGTATCTTCTGGCATTCGATTCTTCTTAAAGTTTTCTTTAGTTTCATTCCTGTATTCGGGAGGAGAGTCTGTGTAGCGCGGGGGATTGCCAAAACACATCCTTATAGTTGAAGAATTGTAATAAAAGCTTGCTACGGAGGTTCTTTTCACTATCCTTCTCTTTTATTGGTTTATTTACTGCTTTCTGTATAGAATATAGGATCATGTAGATAATTATTCTTAATATTGCATAATAAAATAGGGTAATGGCGTAATTTCTCTTAATCTTTACTTTATGAATTAATCCATCATAGGGAACCCGGAAGGGGCGTTGTGGGGGTGCTAACACCTTCCCCACGCATAACTAACTCCCTTACCTAACTCTGGTTATAATGACAAGTTTGGTTTTTTCTTAAAATCAACACCTTTTTATCCTTTTCCAATGTTTATGGTCAAAACATTGGTCGCGACTCCATAAGAACCTTTTTGCGAAAACCTTGCTTTTATTAGAAGATAATTCAATTGTTGAGCACCTCGGAAGCAATGATCACGTTTTTAAATAAAATGCGAGTTTAAACCATCTTATCGCGACCGCTCACATAAACGTGCGAGATGTCCTTAGGCGTCGAAACGGATGACGACGACAATAGTGACAGTGTTAATTCTCTGTTTGAGTGATTAGCAACTGGACGTAGGGTCTTTTGATCCGAACCAGTATAAATCAACTGTGTAATCTTCTACCCCTTTTCTATTTACTTTACACAGCATTTTAATCGGTAAAATTTTGGGAAAAATTTTAAAACCCTAATTTTTGTTTAAGAAACCAATTCACCCCGCCCCTCTTGGTTTTTGTCCGTAAACGCAAACATTCTGTTGCACGATTCTAACAAACTTCACCCTTATAACATGCATCTAGTAGCAGGCAGTTGAAGAAAGTGGATATTCCTCAATACCATGTAAAAAGGATAGCGCATTCGCATGCCATGCATGGGAAGTAAAAAAAAAAAGATAAAATACATAGAAATTCTAACCCACCTATGGGTTCCTTTAGGCTTCTCTGCTTTTAAAAAATGTACTTTGAAACATTGCATTGAGGAATGTACACTATCCGGATGAAATAAATAAAATTATTTGTTTTCATCATCTCTTCAACCTTCTATTACATTCAAAAATTGCATTCATTCATTCTCACTTTAATAATAATAAGATAATTAAAAGAAAGGATTAATTGATGTGGTTCCCATGAATTGTAATAAGATGAAGAGCAAACCTTTTGTCATCAAGTTCTCTCCAACGGTTGATCCGCCAAATGAGGATAATAAGCCTCAACAGTTGGATATCCAAATTAATAAGAAAGAGGGGACAAGGATGTCGTTACATTTGTTCATGCCTCGAATCGAATAAAGTTGTACCATGGAGATACGCAGAAACATCACCCATCAATGAGGATATCTCCAACATAGTCAGCATTAGGGGCAGGATTAGAAGTGGCAGGATCTATTCTCCCAAGGAGCTATAAGTTGACACTCCTAAGAATAATGGAAGAAATAAAAAGACCAAAGAAAAACATAATCCAAAGAGGATATTGAGTAGACTTTGGATTCATGACGCTAAGGCAGTTCTTTCAACGCTCCGCCAAAAAGACAAACTCAAGGTAGGCGACAAGCTGGTCACGGTTTGAGCTAAAAATTGGCATTTGGATCAGCAAGTCGTTTGCCCTACCTTGAATGGATGCGGCTGAAGAAGACCTTTGAAATATCTTTTTCCAATATGAAAAGACTTCCCCAATAATATGAAGGTGACCCACATGATATGGATACCGCCCAAACCAAGGGCTCATTAGAAACTCTCAAGGAATAAGGGAGCCACCAGATTTTAAAGACAATCCTTTGAAGCATGACCCTACAAAGGATCAAGCTGCATGGAGAAAAGGGAAGTGTAGACCCCAAATCTTGCCCGGCCTCCAAAAAAAAAGAAGAAGACCTCCTATTCGAAGATGGACGAAGCCTAACAAGCCACTAGGAGAGACTATTAGGCCCCATACTGGGATAGGAAGGATTTTCTGTACAAAAATAAGGTTTCTCGCCTTTTGGGGACGAGACCGCCGTCTCAAAATCGAGACCGCCGTCTCGCCTCATGCAACTGGCGAGACCGCCGTCTCGCCAAACGAGACGGCAGTCTCGCCACCTGCGAATGGCGAGACGGCAGTCTCGCTTTCCCAGACGGCGGTCTCATTTGGCGAGACGACGGTCTCGCCACCTGTGCAGGACGAGACGGTGGTCTCGTTTGGTGAGACGGCGGTCTCGACCCTGTCAGACGAGAACGGCGGTCTCGCCACTACCAGGCGCGAAAACCTATAAATAGGGGCCTCCACCCCCTCATTTCCACACACCACACATCTTTTTGCTCTCCCTTCTCTCTAAAACTTCTCTCTAGAATCCCTCCGACGCATTTCCGGAGCTTCTGAGTGCTTTTGCGAGCGTTTTTTTGACGTCTAGAAGAGTTTCCAGCGTCGTGTAGAGTGAAGGGCTGCCAAAAAGCACCAATTTTTGTTAAAGAAATAAAAAAGAATGCTTGCTTTGGAGGTTTAAATTCTCCCTCTCTACTTTTACTGCTTTAATTTTAAATTATGCAATAGATTAGGGCCATGTAGTCATAATTTTAAATTCCGCAAAATAAAAAGGGCAAAAACGAATTTTTCCGGTTTATTTATTAACAAAATAGTTGGCCTATCATAGGGAACCCGAAAGGGGCATAGTAAAGGAACTAATACTTCCTTTACACGTAACTAACTCCCTTACCCAACTCTGGTTCTAATGACCAAAGTTGGTTTTCAAAAACCAACGCCTTTTAAAACCCCTTTTCCGATGTTTCTGGTAAAAACATCGGTGGCGACTCCACAGAACCCTACAAAATTAGTCCTTGGGTTAGCCCGGTTATCGGACAAACCAAGGACGCCCTTTCAAAAACCTCGCCCCTAGGTTAGCCCGGTTATCGGACAACCTAAAGGCGTTGTAACCACCCATAAAAAAAACGCAAAAACAAAAAGGGTCAAAACCATTGCGTCGCTCTGACCGCCTTCTTCTTTTTTAAGACGGTGGCGACAGATGGCGACTCCACTAGGGAAGCCTCGAGAGTTGATCCCATTTAGTGATGGGTCGGCTTAAAAATAAATAAACCAAGAAAATAACGCTTTTGCCCTTAACTTGTATTATAACATGTTTTACGATTTGGCTTTTAATAATTGTTGTTTGTTTATAATTACGCAATTGGTTGAAATAAAAAATTGTACACAAACCCTTGCACACTACAGTTCCCTCTATACCCGGGGGAAAGTGAGAAAACCATAGGGAGTGGGTGGCAGGTACGGTTCGCTGTAGTGAGGGCCTTGAGCCTACCAGTGTCATCGGAAACCACCACTCAAGGTGATAACCTTCCTCTTTTGGCAACAAGACTGACTATGGCCTTAGTGCTAAGCATGGTCGGACGGCTGGAGAGTGGGGACCCTATAATGGGGGCACCTTGGGGGCCTTAGCCTGGTGAGAACAGTTAGAACCAACCCTTGCCAATGCACTTTTCTGCAGGAAAACCCTACCTCGTGATATAAACGAAATCTTGCCTGTTCGAGGATGACCGAATTGTGTGTGCATATGTTTGTTGCATTTGTCTATTGCATAGCTTAAACAAACAACAAAACAAAAAATCCAAAAATATTTTCAAATAAACAGCCTTATCTCGGACAGTCTGCCTTTTAGCTAGCCTGGTTTCAGGTTCTTTGTAAGCTAAGTAGCCACGCAGTTCCGACAGAAGCGATAAGGGACGCTAAATATTCTTTTGCATAAAGCCGCATTTTATCTCGGACAGTCTGCCTTTTAGCTAGCCTGGTTTCAGGTTCTTTGTAAGCTAAGTAGCCACACAGTTCCGACAGAAGAGATAAAAGGTTATTAAATAAGCAAATAAACATCAAATAAAAATACAAAAATACCAGAAAATAAGTAAATCAATTTCTGACAAAGTCAAAACATTCATACTACATCATACCATGAGTAAAGAAAAACCAAGAGAGAAAATAAAAAAATGAGAGCGCATTTAGCATCATTCAAACAGAATCTCTCATGCATAAGCATACCCATGTTAGTTTAAGCACTCAACATGCATTAATAAACCTTTTTTGGACTTTCTAGAAAGTGGCTGGTCCTCTCCCCACTCGCACTCGCGCACAAAAAGATAAAGCGATGGAAAACTTGGAGGAGCAGAACCGAAAGCTCACCGCGGAGGTCAATACCCTCCGCGAGCAAATGGCCCAACTAATGGAGGTCGTGCGCCAGGGTCAGAGCAAGGGCGAAGATCAAGCTGAACATATCCCTCCCCATGAGGAAGAGGAGGAAGAATACTTTTTTGACGGGAAGGATGCTAAGTCGGCACGCATCCTTACCCCAGAAGTGTCCAAACAACAACTCTCCGCCCTGGAGGAGAGGCTGAAGGCGGTCAAAGGGCAGAACTTTGACGTCAAGGAGGTGGCGGACATGTGCCTAGTGAAGAACATCCACTTCCCTCCCAAGTTCAAAATCCCGGACTTCCCCAAGTATGCCGGAATGACCTGCCCTAAGAACCATCTTACGATGTATTGTCGTAAGATGGCCGCCCACGCTGAAAACGAGAAATTCCTGATCCACTGCTTCCAGGAGAGTTTGGCGGACACAGCGCTCAACTGGTACATGCAGTTAGAGAGAGGGCAGGTCCAGAACTGGAAACAGTTGGCTGACGCTTTTCTCCGTCGTTACCGATACAATATCGATCTGACCCCCGACAGATCAGATCTCAGAACCCTGAGCAAAAGGGACGATGAGTCCTTCAAAGCGTACGCCCAAAGGTGGAGGGAAATGGCTGCCTAAATAGAGCCTCCACTGACAGAAAAGAAACAGTGGCTATGTTCATAGACTCACTGACCGGAGCGTACTACGATAAGGCGATAGCCAGTACCTCCAATCTCTTCTCGGACATAGTCACCGTGGGAGAAAGAGTGGAGCAAGGGCTGAGGAGCGGAAAAATAGCGTGACCTTCTCCTTCCAGCACCTCATTCAAGAAGCCCTTCAAAAAGAAGGAAGAGGTCGTGCACACCATTAATTTCGCAACCCCTTCCTCCACCCCTCAGACAGAGCGGCAGCCACGAAGAAAGGAGAGGAAGTTCACTCCTATCCCCACCTCATATGCAAAGCTACTGCCCCAGCTGTTGGAGGCCAACCTCCTGGCGCGCGATCCTCCCAAGAAGCAGCTGGAGCCTCCCTATCCCGAGTGGTACAAGCCCAATGAAAAATGTAGCTACCACTCGGATGCACCAGGGCATTCAACCGACAACTGCTTGACCTTAAAGTATAAGGTCCAGGAATTAATCGACGCTGGTTGGATAACCTTTGATGCCTCTGCTTCCAATACGGATGTCAAACCTCTGTCGAAGCCAGAGTAGCAAAAAGGGAGGACCGGGAGGATCAGCCCTTAGGGTGTCTATTTTTAAGCTTTTCTCTGTATCTCCTGCGGTCCCCGCCCGCGGCCGCAGGAATTTTTTATTAAAAGGGCTTGTACATACATTTCTCATTTTCATTAATACACGAGGCATTTTGTCATATTCATTCTTTTCCCTCTTCTATTTATTATTCTTTCAAAAATAAATCGAATAATAGAATCTATGACTAAAACAGAACCTAAAACACATCATGTATGTGATTGATGAATCCCCGTGGACCCTGGAAATGGAAAGCGAATGGGTCAAGTCCGACAGTGAGCAGGAGACCATTTCTCCGGACATGCAAAGAATGCTGGAAAAAGAAGCACACATCATACAACCGTATCAGGAAGAAACAGAAACTGTCAATTTGGGAAAAGGGGTTGAGGAGAAAAAGGTGAACATCGACACCCAAATAGAAAGTAATGTAAGGGAAGGATTGATACGACTGCTGAAGGAGTATATGGATGTGTTTGCTTGGTCTTATCATGACATGCCTGGGCTCGACACGAGTATAGTAGAGCATAGATTGCCATTAAAAGATGGGTTTCGACCTATGAAGCAAAAACTCAGAAGAATCAAACCGGACTGGTCCTTAATGATAAAGGAGGAGGTGCAAAGGCAGCTGGACGACAATTTCCTTATAGTCTCTAAATACCCAGAATGGTTGGCCAACATAGTACCCGTCATCAAAAAGACCGGGAAGGTCAGGGTGTGTGTGGATTATAGGGACCTCAATCGAGCAAGTCCAAAAGACGACTTTCCCCTACCACATATAGACACACTAGTAGACCATACCGCTACCAACACGCTATATTCCTTCATGGACGGGTATGCGGGGTATAACCAAATCAAGCTGGCCGTTGAGGATAGAGAAAAAACCTCCTTCATTACACCATGGGGCACCTTTTGCTATCGCGTGATGCCCTTCGGACTCAAGAACGCGGGGGCTACTTATCAAAGGGCTATGGTCACGTTGTTCCATGATATGATCCACAAGGAGATAGAGGTGTATGTGGACGACATGATTGCCAAGTCCAGGAATGAGATGGATCACATTCAATACCTGAAAAAGCTTTTTGATCGACTTCGGAAGTATCAACTTAAGCTAAACCCGGCAAAATGTACTTTCGGAGTACGTTCAGGAAAACTCCTAGGGTTCATTGTCAGCGAAAGAGGAATTGAGGTGGACCCCAACAAAACAAAGGAAATTCTGGAAATGCCTCCACCAAGCACAGAAAAGGAGGTCAGAGGTTTTTTAGGCCGGATCAACTACATTGCCCGTTTCATCGCACAGTTGACGGATAAATGTATACCCATCTTTAAGCTGTTGCGCAAAAACCAACCAACGGTGTGGAATGAGGAATGCCAACAAGCGTTCGATAAGATCAAAACTTGTTTAACCAATCCACCAGTATTGGTGCCACCCGTTGAAGGGAGACCTCTGATCCTATATCTATCAATACTCGAAGAGTCCATGGGATGTGTGCTCGGCCAACATGACGAAACCGGAAAAAAGGAACAGGCCACCTACTATCTCAGTAAGAAATTCTCAGATTATGAAACCCGTTATACACCATTCGAAAGAACCTGTTGCGCATTGGTGTGGGTCACTCAACGTCTCAGACAGTACATGGCTAGACATACAACATGGTTGGTCTCCAAAATGGACCCAATCAAATACCTCTTCGAGAAGCCCATTTTAACTGGAAGAATAGCTAGGTGACAGGTTCTCCTCTAAAAATTTGACATCATTCACGTCACCCAGAAAGCTATTAAGGGTAGTCCCCTGGCGGATTATCTAGCCCACGGATCAACAAATGAATATCAATCCTTACAAGATGACTTTCTCGATGAACATATCATGCATATCGAACACGAAGAGACCAAAGAAGAAGCATGGACTATGTTTTTCGATGGGGCCTCAAACATGCTTGGACACGGGGTAGGAGCTATTTTGATATCCCCCGAAAAGAAACACATCCCTGTAACGGCCAGGCTTAACTTCGATTGTACCAACAACATGGCTGAGTACGAAGCATGTGTGCTAGGAATCCAAGCGGCTTTGGATCATGGGGTCACTAAGCTCAAAATATTTGGTGACTCATCCCTCGTCATCTATCAACTTAAAGGTGAATGGGAAACCCGAAACTCAAAGTTAATCCCATACCTAGAGCACATCCGCGAGATGGTCTCAAGAATGGAAAGCGTCACCTTCCAGTATATCCCTAGGGAGGACAATCAAATTGCCGACGCCCTCGCCACCCTATCATCCATGTTTGCCCTGGATCAAGAACATGAGATGCCAATTATTCAAGTTAAGATGCATGACAAGCAAGCTTTCTACATGGCAGTAAATGGCGAGCGCGATCAAAACCCCTGGTACTATGACATCAAGCAGTACCTCATGAAGGGCGAATATCCCGAAAAAATCAGTGACAATGATAAGTGAAGCATTAGCAAAAGGGTCGTAGGGTTCACATTGATTGAAGGAACCCTCTACAAAAAGAGTCTCGATTCCACTCTCTTGAGGTGTGTGGACCATGAAGAAGCCCAGACTCTGATAAGAGAAATCCACAAAGGGACTTTTGGAACCCACGCACCCGGGCATGTCATGGCAAAGAAAATCCTCAGGGCAGGATATTTTTGGTCCAAGATGGAAGCTGATTGTCACTAGTATGCCAAAAAGTGTCACAAATGCCAAATCTATGCTGATAATATTCATGTGCCGCCCGCGCCTCTTAATAATCTGGCTACACCATGGCCATTTTCTATGTGGGGCATGGATGTCATCGGATCCATTGAACCCAAAGCGTCTAACGGCCATCGCTTCATTTTGGTAGCAATCGACTACTTCACCAAGTGGGTTGAGGCGGCATCATACGCACATGTAACCCGGAAGGTGGTGACCACCGTCATCAAGAAAAATATTATATGTTGGTACGGCATCCCTCATAGGCTCATTACTGATAATGGGACCAACCTCAACAATAAAATGATGGAGGAATTATGCCAAGACTTCAAAATCCAACACCACAATTCCTCTTCGTACCGACCAAAGATGAACGGTGCAGTAGAGGTAGCCAATAAAAATATCAAGAAAATCATCCAGAAAATGGTGGTCACCTACAAAGACTGACATGAGATGCTTCCCTTCGCCTTACATGGCTACCGAACGTCGGTACGAACCTCCACAGGAGCTACCCCTTTTTCCCTCGTATACGGAATGGAGGTTGTGCTACTAGTAGAGGTCGAAATACCCTCCCTACAAGTTGTCATGGAAGCAAAATTGATAGAAGCCGAATGGGTCCAAAACCGGTATGATCAGTTGAATCTAATCAAAGAAAAACGGCTGGACGCCATATGTCGGGGGCAAGCTTATCAAAGGAAGATCAAGAAAGCCTACGACAAGAAGGTCAATCCTTGCACTTTCCAAGAAGGGGATCTGGTAATAAAGAAATTGCTTCCGGCCTAAAAAGACAAATTTGGGAAGTGGACAACAAACTACGAAGGACCCTTTGTGGTCAGGCGAGCCTTCTCAGGAGGAGCCCTCATCCTCACCAATATGGATGGAGAAGAACTCCGATATCCTGTCAATTCGGATGCGGTAAAAAAATATTACGCCTAAAGACATTGCTCACGACCCGGCAGGATGAAAACTCGAAAAGAGCATCCTGGGAAAAAGATAGGGTCTACATTCCTCGCTAGGACACGTCCTAGGAAAAAATTAGAGGCAAAAAAAAAAACAAGAAAAAAAACAACAAGAAACAGAGAGAGCAATGATTACCTTAGCCGAAAATCGCAAAGGCGACTAAGGTAATGCCTTCACAAAAGCGAGCAGACTTCGCATGATCTTCACTCCGGATTCGAGCATCTCAACTAAGGGACCAGGGAAAATGGGGAAACAAAGATCACAGACGAGGGTTCGTACTCGTCAACCAAGGGGTCAGCTACCGCGTCAAAGGAGCATCCCGAGGTTTCACACCGGCACATGAGCTAGAGCAGTAAGCCGCCACCATAGCCAAAGGATCAGCTACCGCAAAAAGGGGCATCTAGAGGCACCAAACCAGACGAGGGTTCGTACTCGTCAACCAAGGGGTCAGCTACCGCGTCAAAGGAGCATCCCGAGGTTTCACACCGGCGCATGAGCTAGAGCAGTAAGCCGCCACCACGGCCAAAGGATCAGCTACCGCAAGATGGAGCAACCAGAGGCTTAACACCAGATGGGGGTGTGTACTCATCAGGCCTTACAAAAGGGGGCTTACCGGGCGGAGGTTCATACTCGTCAAACACCAGATCGGGGGTGTGTACTCATCAAGCCTTACAAAAGGGGGCTTACCGGGCGAGGGTTCATACTCGTCAAACCAGATGGAGGTTCGTACTCATCAGGCGAAGGGATCAGCTATCGCCAGAAGAAGCATCCTGGAAGCGCACAACATTTCCCCAGAGGATCATCCAAAGACGGAGCATCTGATGAGCAACCGGGCAAGAGGGTCAACTCCTTTACCCTCCAGTCGATCACCTGGGCACAAAAGGCTGGCAATTGACTAGTCGGGTAAAGGGGGGGCAGCTGTAGACCCCAAATCTTGCCCGGCCTCCAAATAAAGAGAAGAAGACCTCCTATTCGAAGATGGACGAAGCCTAACAAGCCACTAGGACAGACTATTAGGCCCCATACTAGGATAGGAAGGATTTTCTGTACAAAAATAAAGTTTCTCACCTTTTGGGGACGAGACCATCATCTCGAAATCGAGACCGCCGTCTCGCCTCATGCAAATGGCGAGACCGCCGCCTCGCCAAACGAGACGGCGGTCTCGCCACCTGCGAATAGCGAGACGGCGGTCTCGCTTTCCCAGACGACGGTCTCGCCACCTACGAAGGACGAGACGGCGGTCTCGTTTGGTGAGACGACGGTCTCGTTTGGTGAGACGGCGGTCTCACCACCTGTGCAGGACGAGACAGCGGTCTCGTTTGGCGAGACGGCGGTCTCGAACCTGTTAGACGAGAACGGTGGTCTCGCCACTGCCAGGCGCGAAAACCTATAAATAGGGGCCTCCCCCCCCTCATTTCCACACACCACACAGCTTTTTGCTCTCCCTTCTCTCTAAAACTTCTCTCTAGAATCCCTCCGACGCATTTCCGGAGCTTATGAGTGCTTTTGCGAGCGTTTTTTCGACATCTAGAAGAGTTTCCAGCGTCGTGTAGAGTGAAGGGCTGCCAAAAAGCACCCATTTTTGTTAAAGAAATAAAAAAGAAAGCTTGCTTCGGAGGTTTAAATTCTCCCTCTCTACTTTTACTGCTTTAATTTTAAATTATGCAATAGATTAGGGCCATGTAGTCATAATTTTAAATTCCGCAAAATAAAAAGGGCAAAAACGTATTTTTCCGGTTTATTTGTTAACAAAATAGCTGGCCTATCATAAGGAACCCGAAAGGGGCATAGTAAAGGAACTAATACTTCCTTTACACGTAACTAACTCCCTTACCCAACTCTGGTTCTAATGACCAAAGTTGGTTTTCGAAAACCAACGCCTTTTAAAACCCCTTTTCCGATGTTTCCGGTAAAAACATCGGTGACGACTCCACGGAACCCTACAAAATTAGTCCTTGGGTTAGCCCGGTTATCGGACAACCCAAGGACGCCCTTTCGAAAACCTCGCCCTAGGTTAGCCCGGTTATCGGACAACCTAAAGGCGTTGTAACCACCCATAAAAAAACGCGAAAACAAAAAGGGTCGAAACCAACGCGTCGCTCTGACCACCTTCTTCTTTTTTAAGACGGCGGCGACAGGAAGTCTCCCCTCTGCCCCACGAATCAGATTTGCCCAAACAAAGGGGTCCAAGCGTCAAGAATGACTTTAGTCATTAGGTGTTCTTCTTCCAATTTTAAGGGATGTAAACCCAATGACTATTAGAGATTACTCCTCGGGGCTAACCCGACCCCCGAGCATTGTAGGGCACATAATTTCCTTTTAATTAATAAAGAATGTCATTCTTACTATCTACTTCTCTCCTTGATATTCATGTCTAAACCTCATAATAACCATGTTTAAGCAAATGTTTTCAAAATTGCACCATCGTCAAAATAATCAAACCATTCATCATCGCTGATTGACTAGAAACACAAAATAAGGTTTTACCTCATCATAATAAAGTCATGTTTCACCAATGTTGTGTAAAAAGAAGACAAAAGAAAAATCAAAAGAAGCCCATAGAAGCTAAAGGCCAAAAAGAAAAGGCAAGATACCTGGGAGGAAACCCATTTAAAGGGGCTATGCAAAAATTAGGGTTACAAAATAAAGTCCACTAGGTTTCCAAAATCAAGAAAAGAAGAAATCTAGAAAAAATTTAGGACATAGCACAACATCCTAGGCTAAAAACCCAAAGGGCAGACTAGGGAAGTTAATCAGTCATGATAGGCGCCATCGAATAATAATTTAAGACGCCACCTCATAAACAAAACGTTTGTCTAAACTAGCCTAAACACTCTAACCAACCTTGGCTAGCCGTAAAAACCATTTTTTGTCAAAATAAAACAATTCTAAAATACAAGCCTTTGAATAAATAACTTTACTTCTTTTCTCTTGACCCTTACCACTACGACATTTTAGTAATTAGTAGGGAAATGTGGAGATAGTAATCAATAGGAGGATTGACACCCCCAAGAAAGGGGAGGAGCGCACTGACATGGCAAGTCGCTCTACATGGCAAAATCAAGATAGCAAAATCGGTACAGCTTATCATGTCGACGAAAGCACATAATGACAAAAGCACGTCAGAAGCAAAAACACATTTGATTAATCCTTTTGAAATATTAATTGAAATAGCATTGTAGGATGCATATCGCAAACATTGCATGCATATGATAGGGTCCTATCTCTCAAAAAAAGAAGAGAAAGAAAAAATGAAAATAAAAATAATAATGCCTGCTAGGAGATTCTTAGGAAAACATTAGGGCATTCATAAAAAAGGAAAAAAACCCGCTAAGATATCCTAGGTAAAAATTAAGGCAGCCTGCTAGATCGAAAACCCCAAAAGGGACGGTCTAGGAAAAAGTTAGGGCTAAACCAAAAAAATAAATAAAAGAGAGGGGCCCATCAGCATATTCATGAAATTCCAGTAGGAGGATACCATTCACTTTTCTAGATACATCGATCAGAAAGAATATATTGCATTTAGGGCATCCATGCATAAGTAGTTGCACAAAACGACTTTGTCAAGATACAATACATATATATATATATAATAAAATAAAAATTTCTTCAGATGAATAAAAAACAACGAAAAGCATTCATGCATATAAGGAGACTAGCTCCATGTTTGTGATTGAAAACAGGAAGCACCCAGGCTAATATTCGCATAAAGCTCCCCCTCAAGAAAACAGAGCAAGTCATCAATCAAGCAACTCAGCAGAATAAGGCTTCAAAAATCAATAGCTCCAGCTACCATTCTTCTACCCACTAAAAGAGGGCACAATCAGCAGACATCATAAAAGAAAAGTCGATGGAAAGGCTTAGTTATCCCCAAGCGGATTCTTGTGTACTCTAGAGGCAACACAAATATTACCCCATGACTCAGCATCGCCACTACATGAGTCATCGAGCACACTCACCCAAAGTCTCCTCCACACTCCCCAATGGAGAATAAAGGCTTCAAGAGCCCATCATCATCAACAGTCAAAAGAGTCCAATCTCCATACCATCAAGGGCTAAACAAAAAGAGAAAAAAAGAGAGAGAAGAAAACCCTTGCATCCCCAGTGGATATCCAAAAGAAAGGGCCGCAACAGAGAAGGCCGAATAAAAATACCCAAGTGGATCTCCCCAGAAAATTCTACAAAAAGAATGAATAAGAAATTCTCATCCCTTAGTAGAATAAGAGCTTCACAAGTTTAGCTCGCATTAACATCTATCAAGGAAGCAAGACTCCATCCTTAGAAAAGAAAAATCAGATCCCCAGGAAGCCGACAATCCCCTGGTGGATCACCAAAGAAAACTTTATCCCCTATGGATCCCCAAAAAGAAGAAAAAGCCTACATGCATAAAAGAAACTAAAAGGTAAAAAGGCACACACATTATCCCCATAAAAAAGCTAGATTTCAAAATTGCGATAAAAAAGACATAAATCACAGAAAAAGGTGAAATTAAAATCCTAACTTTTAGGTAAATAGAATGCCCATTCCCCAATGAAATAAGAGCATCGCAGAACCAGTTCACACCAGTACCTAACAAGGAGTCAAAACTCCAAGGGGCAAACCAAAATCATATCCCCGGGAAGGCAATCAATCCCCAGTGGATCATTAAAAAGAGAAAAACCATCCTCAGTGAGCCTACGACAAAGGCAAATTTCAGACTCACATCCCCAAAAGGGTCATTTGCGTATGTGTAGGCAAGATCTGGAAAATAAAGAGCCAATATCCCCAGAATGGGATATCAGCCTATTTAGAGGCAAAACAGTGCAAGCACAAAACCTTCACCTCTAGTTGAAACATCTACGTACTTCAGAGGCATTTAATAAAGAATCCCTAGCAATCGACAAGCTGGATGGCTATTGGAAAAAGCCAAAAATCAAAGAATCCCCGGCACACTGAATGATTGTAAAAAGTCAAAAACATTTATCAAAGCAAGAATCACTCCCCATGGAATCTGCGCATGAGCCAGAGCAGTAAGTCGCAATGGTCCTACAAAGTGGACTTCACAACCAGACGGGGGTTCGTACTTGTCAAACTAAATGGGGGTGCGTACTCATCAAGCCTTACAAAAGGGGGCTTCAACCAGACGGGGGTTCGTACTCATCAAACCAGATGGGGGTGCGTACTCATCAAGCCTTACAAAAGGGGGCTTAAGCAAAATGGGGGTTTGTACTCATCAACCGAAGGGGTCAACTACCGCATCAAAGGAGCATCCCGGAGGCACATTTAGCGTCCAGAAGTTCAGCTACCACAACAAGGGAAGCAACCGAAGGACAACCGGGAAAGAGGGTTAACTCATTCACCCTCCAGCCGATCTTTTTGGCATGTTGAGCCAACAGTCGGCTAGTCAGGTGAAGGGGGGGCAGCTGTAGACCCCAAATCTTTCCCGACCTTAAAATAAAGAGCATAAGATTTCTGTTCGAAGATTGGCAAGGCCTAAAATATCCATAGAATTGATCAATAGGCCCCATAGTAGAATAGGAAGGGTTTTTGTACACAAAAAATAAGAAATTTCATCCAAAGGGTCGAGACTGCTGTCTCGTTTTACGAGACCATCGTCTCGTTTGACGAGACGGCCGTCTCGCCACTCGCCAATGGCGAGACGGCCATCTAGCCACTTGCCGAAGGTGAGACCGCCGTCTCTTTTGACGAGACGGGGTCCCGACCTTGTCAGGAGAGACAGCGGTCCCGACCTAACAGATGCAAACTCCTATAAAAGGGGGGGACCTTCTCACTCTTTTCACACAATTCTACAACTTTCCCTACTGTACTATTCTCAAAATACTTTCCTACTGAAAGTGATGAAGATCTTATTGAATTACTTTGGCAAAGATCTTGTTGATTTGATGAAGTCAAAAATGAAGTCAAAGGCTACTTTGTGGAAGTCAAAGGTCATTTAGATAAAAGGGTAGTGTGATTAGTGAGTCTGCATCTCTGCTTAGGTATAATCATTTTTATCTCTCTCGCTGCATGAACTTTCTTCATTTAAAAGATTTTGCAAATGCCTCTAAAAAATGTTTAAACGGTTAAAAACAAATTATTTTGCTAAAAGGTTTTTAATTAACTATTTAAACTAATAGTATATAAGCTTTATCAACTAAAATGTTCTTAACACTTTTGTAACAGGTTTTTAACTGATATGTTTTCGAAATAATCGATTGTTTTCATTAGAAGGATTTTTGAAAACCTTATGCCAGTATTTTAACTGATATAGAATTGATATAATCGATTAAAATGACTTAGAATGTTTTGAAAAGTGTTCTGGCAGAATTTTAATCGATACAAACTCGAAATAATCGATTGAAATAACTTGAAGTGTTTTGAAAGTTGTTTTGTCAGTATTTTAATCGATACAAATGTGAAATAATTGATTAAAATAACTAAGAGGTTTTTTCCGAATGTTTTAATCTATTAAAACAAGCTTGCTATTAGTTAAATAACTTAGAAAGTTTTATGAAATCTTTTGGCAGAATTAAAATCGATTAAAATGCGTTTCAATCGATTAAATTAACTAAGTGAACTTTTTTCAAAGTGTTTTAATCGATTAAAACAAATTGTTATCAATTAAAATCACTTAGAAAAGTTTATAAGAATGTTTTACAAGTATTTTAATCGATTGAAAGACGAAACAATCGATTAAAACAATTTGGAAGATTTTTTACAAAGAGTTTTTAATTGATATAAACGTTGTCGTATCAGTTAAAACAAATTTGGAAAATAATCAAGAACATTTTAACAGAATAAAAGAAGTTTTAACAGATTAAAACTAGACTTTTAATAGATTTAAAGATTATTTTAACAGATTAAATAAACCAGCAATTTTGAAAATCTTCTATATAAACAGTAATGCTTGAACCTTTTGAAATATATCTTTTGGAAATCAATCAAGCAATCATAAGTGCTACTTTCAAGAGAGAATCGTGCTAGTTTTGTGAAGTTCTTAGAAGTTCTTTCTTGAGGCAATATTTGCATTCTTTTGGAGAAGAAACTCATTCTGCAGAGCTGCATAAACCTGGTTTGGGTGTTCTAGTTTC
The DNA here is from genome assembly GCA_963425845.1 of Sphenostylis stenocarpa. Classification (NCBI taxonomy): domain Eukaryota; kingdom Viridiplantae; phylum Streptophyta; class Magnoliopsida; order Fabales; family Fabaceae; genus Sphenostylis; species Sphenostylis stenocarpa. Next base: position 99,967,139 of record OY731403.1, read on the forward strand.
TTCTTTTTGTTTCTTTACTTTCTTTACTGTATTGTGGGTGCCTGGAATTGTGGGCACTAGTTTCTGTAGCTGGAATTTGGCTGCAGGGTTAGTTAAGAACTGGAATTTGGTTCTTGGTGAAGGTTTAGGTGCAAGGACTGGAATTTTGGTTCTTGTGGTAGATTGAGTGTGGGATTAAATTTGTAATCTGCAAAACGTTCAATCTAGTGGAACCCAGCTGGAATTTGGCTGGAAACTAGACGTAGCCTTGGGATTGGGTGAACCAGTATAAATCTTGGTTGTATCTTTCTAAACCTTTCTCTCTTTTAATTCTGTCTCTGCCTTTATTTTGATTGCTTGCTGTGTTTGATTCAAGAACTGGTCAGAATTCTTAATCTTTGAAATAGATAATCTGTAAATTGCGAAAATCTTTCAAAGATCAATTCACCCCCCCCCCCTCTTGATCTCAGCCTACATTTCTAACACCTAGGACCCCTCTGAAGCATTTCCAGAGTTCTTAGATTTCTTAGAAAACATTCTAAACTGCTGAGAGAGGAGAGTGAGCATCGTTGTAGAGTGTGGGGATTGCCAAAAAACACCCTTTTTCAAGAGTATATTATAAAATCTTGCTTCAAAGGTTCCTCCATACCCCTTTCTCTATTTTATTGCTTTTTAGATAATATCTCTATTTTATTAAGGGCCATGTAGTCAATAGCTTAATTTTTGAAATGAATAAATAAGGGTAAAAGCATAGTTTAAAGTTCTTATTTCTTTATAAAAACAGTCCATCATAGGGAACCCGAAAAGGGCGTCATAGGGAAGTTAATACCTTTCCTACACGTAACTAACTCCCTTACCTAACTCTGGTTATAATGACCAAAGTGGGTTTTTCTTTAAAAAACCACTGCCTTCTTTTTCCTTTTCGAATGTTTTTGGTAAAAACATTGGTGGCGACTCCTTGAACCCTTTCGAAAACCTCGCCCTTAGGTCCAGTCCCAGTTATCGAACAACCTAAAGGCGTTGAACTACACTTTAAAAAACACGAGTCAAAGAAAACCATCGCGTCGCTCCGACCGCCTCTTCTGACGGTGGCGACAATCATTAATAATGAGTTCGAAGCCACACCAGAATGAACTGCTAAAGGTCTTGAATGAAGCCTACGTGTCGCCTACCATATCCCAAGATAAGTTTGAAGGGATCGTTGGTAACATTAGTGCCAATGATCATCTAACCTTTCATAGATGAAGAACTCCCTCCTGAAGGGTCAAACCACAATAAGCCCTTGCACATCTCTGTAACGTGCAAGGAGTACCTCATCTCCAAAGTTCTTGTGGATAACGGATCATCCTTGAATGTAATGCCCATGTGCACTCTTGATAAGCTGACAATACAAGGAACCCTTATACGCCCAAGTAACATTGTCGTTCGGGCCTTTGATGGATCAAGACGTGAAGTAGTGGGGGAGATCAACCTGCCAATTCAAGTCAGCCCCACTATCTTCAAAGTGGACTTCCACGTGATGGATATTACTCTAGCATATAGTTGTCTCCTCAGCAGACCTTGGATTCATGACGCTAAGGCAATAACTTCAACGCTCCACCAAAAAGTCAAGTTTGTGGTAGGTGACAAACTAGTCACAGTACATGCCGAAGATGACATCTTGATCAGCAAGCCATCTACCATACCTTATTTGGATGCAGCAGAAGAGGCCCTTGAAACATCTTTCAAGCGCTTGAAATAGCCAATGTAGAAAGGCTTCCCAGCAACATGAAGGTGACCCACATGATGTCAAAATACGGATACCGCGCCAGGTCAAGTGCTCGGTACAAATTCCCAAGGAATAAAGGATCCACCAGATTTTAAAGATAATCCTTTGAAGCACGACCTAGGGTACGACCCTACAAAGAATCAAGCTATAATAAGAAAGGGAAAGTATCCACTCTGTACACTGAGTCAGATTTTTTGAAGCGGAGGGATACAAGTGTCAAGAGCAACTTTAGTCATTAGGTGTTGTAGACCCCAAATCTTGCCCGACCCCAAAATAAAGAGCAGAGGACTTCCGTTCGAAGATGGGCAAGGCCTAAAAGGTCCCTAGGATAGATCAATAGGCCCCATTTTAGAATAGGAAGGTTTTTGTAGCGGAAAAATAAGAAATTCCACCTAAAGGCCCAAGACCGCCGTCTCGCCATCGGCTAAGGGCGAGACCGCCATCTCGCCACTTGCCAATGGCGTGATCGCCGTCTCATTTGGCGAGACTGCTGTCTCGCCAATCGCCAATGGCGAGACCGCCATCTTGTTTGGCGAGACTGCCATCTCACCACTTGCTAAAGGCGAGACCGCCATCCCATTTGGCGAGATGGCGGTCCCGACCTTGTCAGGCGAGACAGCGGTACCGACCTGACAGGCACGAATTTCTATAAAAGGGGGGCGACCTCATCCTTTCAACACCACAAAGCAATTTTTTCTTCTGTAATTTCTCCAAATTATTCTCCTAGGATTCCTCCGAAGCATTTTCGGAGTTTCTTAGTGTTCTTAGTGAGCATCTTGTAGTGTTGCGAGAAAGAGCGATCAACACTGTAGAGTGTGAAGGTTGCCAAAAAGCACCTTTATTTTCCAAGAACATTAATACAAAGTTTGCTTCTAAGGTTCCTACACTTTCTATCTTCTTTTACCGCTTTCTTATTACATCTATCTGTGCACTAGCTATTAGGGCCATGTAGTCAACACTTTAAATAAGGGTAAAAGCGTAATTTGAGTTTTTTATTTATAAAATAAACGATCGATCATAGGGAACCTGAAAGGGGCATCATAGGGAAGCTAATACCTTCCCTACATGTAACTAACTCCCTTACCCAACTCTGGTTATAATGGCCAAAGTTGGTTTTTCTAAACCAACGCCTTCTTTTTCTTCCTTTTCCAATGTTTCTGGATAAAACATTGGTGGCGACTCCAGCACCCTTTTCGAAAATCTCGCCTTTAAAAAATGCGAGTCGAAGCAAAACCATTGCGTCGCTCTGACCACCTCTTTTGACGGCAGCGACAGATGCCGACTCCACTGGGGAAGCTAGAGAGTTGATCCCATTTAGTGATGGACACGTTTGATAAATAAAAGACTTAAAAATTTCGCTTTTACCATACCTTGTTTTATAACATGCTTTATTTGCTTGGCTTTAATAACTGTTGTATGTTTATTTTATGCAATTGTTTGAAATACAAATTGTACACAAACTCTTGCACACAACAGTTCCCCCTATACCCGGGGGCAAGTGGGAAATCCATAGGGAGTGGGTGGCAGGTGCGATTTGCTGTAGTGAGGGCCATGAGCCCACCAGTATGGTCGAAAACCACCACTCAAGGTGATAACCTTCCTCTTTTGGCACATAGACTGACTAAGGCCTTAGTGCCATGCATGGTCGAAAGGCTGGAGAGTGGGCACCCTATAATGGGGGCACCTTGGGGGCCTGGCCTTGGTGAGGAAATTTAGAACTACCTTGAATATGCACTCTTCTACAGGAAAACCCTACCTTGTAATTAAAAATGTTGTCCTACTTATTCGCGGATGAGTGAATTGTCTATGCATTTGTTTGCTACATTTGATTGTTGCATAGCATAAACATACAAAAGATAGAAATAGAAAAACCTCAAAAAAAAATTTCACAATAAACACCCTTATCTCAGACAGTTTGCCTTTTAGCTAGTCTGGTTTCAGGTTCTTTGTAAACTAAGTAGCCACGCAGTCCGACAGAAGAGATAAGGGACGTTTAAATTATTCTTTTGCAATAAACCATTTTATCTCGGACAGTCTGCCTTTTAGCTAGCCTGGTTTCAGGTTCTTTGTAATCTAAGTAGCCACGCAGTCCGATAGAAGAGATAAAAGGTCATAAAAAATGAATAAAATCAAATAAATCCAATAAATCTTAAAAAAATGGACCTCGTTCATAAGAATTAAACTCATAAACATCCATATAAGTAGTTTATCTTCCTTTTGAAAAAATACAAAAAACCAAACACTATCATGCATCATCTAGAAAATAAAACATGATAATGTTTAGGAAAAATAAACACTTGCATGCATGCCTGCATTAAGCATCATATTCATAGCATGCATTTTTTTTTGGAAAATGGAGGGGGACTAGTAGGCAATTGAAGAAAGTGGATAATCCTCGATACCATGTGGAGAAAATAGAACGGCTATGCACATTGATGCCACCAGAGGTCCGCTCCAACTTTGAAAAATCCTATGGACGGATTCTCAACCTACTGAAGATTTGTGTCGACCCTATTTTTGTTAGGATTCTGGTCCATTTTTGGAACTCCAGTCTGCGCTACTTCGAATTTCCACAGTTTGATATGGTGCCTACTTTAGAGGAGTATGATATTATGTTAAGATTGCCCAAGTCAGCCGGGGTCCATATTCTCCATGAGCCATATACTCCTGCAGCCCAAGTCGCTGCCATCATCCGATTGTCATCCCGACAGACTACCCTTGTCGCCGCCATCAAAATGAGGCGGTCGGAGCGACGCGATGGTTTTCTCGACTCTTCTTCTTTAATTTTCACGTTTTTTATTGGTGGTTACAACGCCTTTAGGTTGTCCGATAACCGGGCTAACCTAGGGGCGAGGTTTTCAAAAGTATCCCTGAGTTGTCCGATAATCGGGCTAACCCAGGGATTTATTTAGTTGGGTTCTATGGAGTCGCCACCGATATTTTTACCATAAACATCGGAAAAGGGGTTTAAAAAGGCGTTGGTTTTCGAAAACCAACTTTGGTCATTAGAACCAGAGTTGGGTAAGGGAGTTAGTTACGTGTGAAGGAAGTTTAGTTCCTTTACGACGCCCCTTTCGGGTTCCCTATGATAGGCTGGCTAATTTGAATAAATAATTAAACTAGAAAATAGCGCTTTTACCCCTTTATTTATGCGGTATTTAAATTTATGACTACATGGCCCTAGCTTCTATTGCGTAATTTAAATGGCAGTAAAATAAATAGAGAGGGAGAATATGCACCTCCAAAGCAAGCTTTATATATTAAAAAGAGAGGGTGCGTTTCGGCAGCCCTTCACTCTACAACTCTCAGAAACTCCGGAAATGCCTCGGAGGGATTCTAAAGAAGATTTAGAACACTCTGTGTATGCCTAGAGACGCTCAAAAACTCCGGAAATGCCTCGGAGGGATTCTTAGAGAGAGAAATTCTAGAGAGAAGGGAGAGCTCTTGCTGCTGGGTCTGTCCAAAGGGAGAAATGACGCCCCTATTTATAATTTTTCGTGCCTGACAGGTCGAGACCGTCGTCTCCGCTGACAGGGTCGAGACCGCCGTCTGGAAAATCTAGACTGCCGTCTCGTTTTGTCAACAGGTCGAGACCGCCGTCAGGGAAATCCAGACCGCCGTCTCGACTAGGCGGGGAATCGAGACCGCCGTCTGGAAAACCCAGACCGCCGTCTCGAATTTGCGGGTGACGAGACCGCGGTCTGGTATTCCCAGACGGCGGTCTCGTCCCTTCAGGGCGAGAAACTTTATTTTCGGGCCAAAAAACCTTCCTATCTTAGTACGGGGGCCTAATAGTCTCTCCTAATGGCTTGTTAGGCTTCGGCCGTCTTCAAAATAGGATGCTTTCTGACTTTATTCTGAGGCTGGGCAAGATTTGGGGTCTACAGCTGCCCCCCCCTTTACCCGACCAATCGACTGCTGGCCTTTTTGTGCCAAGGTGATCGACTGGAGGGTAAAGGAGTTGACCCTCTTGCCCGGTTTCCCTTCGGATATTCCGTCTTTGCGGCGGGTGATCTTTGGGGGAGATGTTGTGTTGTGTGCCTCTGGGATGCTCCTTTGATGCGGTAGCTGACCCCTTCGGCTGATGAGTATGAACCCCCATCTGGTTTGACGAGTATGAACCCTCGCCCGGTAAGCCCCCTTCTGTAAGGCCTGATGAGTACACACCCCCATCTGGTGTTTGACGAGTATGAACCCCCGTCTGGTAAGCCCTCTTTTGTAAGGCCTGATGAGTACACACCCCCATCTGGTGTTAAGCCTCCGGATGCCCCATCTTGCGGTAGTTGATCCTTTGGTTGACGAGTACGAACCCTCGCCTGGTTTGGTGCCTCTGGATGCCCCTTCTTGCGGTAGCTGATCCTTTGGCGATGGTGGCGGCTTACTGATTCTGATCATGCGCCGTCTCCCTGGAGAGTGATTTTGGTAGATACTCTTGGTCTTCTTGAATGGTCGCCGGGACCGTGCCGGGGATTTGGTTTCACCCAGCTTCGTTGGTTGCTGGGGATTTTTGGCTTTTGATTTTTTGTGGTGGTTATCCGACTCTTGTTGGTTGGTCGGGTCTTCTCTTTGTGTTTGACTTTTGCTTGATAGTCGGTTTTTATTGGTTGAGGTAGTTTTGCCTGTTTCTCGCTTTTTTCTTGCGACTTTGGGATTCTCGGCTTTTTATTGAGCGTGTGCCTTTTTTTTTTTTTTTTTTTTTTAAGCTTCTTTTTCGTTACGCTGGCTTTTGTAAAAGAAGGCAAAAGGTCGACGAAATCATACCGGGATACCTTTGGTTGTTTTTCATGAATGCAAGCATGAGGCTGAATGCTTTCTATTTTCTTATGGTATTTTGTTTGTTTTACTTTTGACAAAGTCATTTATTGTGCGACTGTTTGTGTGTGGATGTTGTTGATGCAATTTTATTTTAGTTGAGGACATTTAGAAAGTGATCGGTACTTTCCTTCTTTTTGTTCTCTCGTGATTATTCTTTTTTGCACTTTTTGCTTTAACCCTATCTTTTGCCTAGACCGCCCTTTGCGGGTTTTCGATCTAGCGGGTTTTAATTCTTTGTGTGAGACATTTTGATGAGCTTTTTCCTTTTTGCGAAAGCCTTATCTTTTGCCTAGACCGCGCTTTGCAGTTTTTCGATCTAGCAGGCTACCTTGTACTTTTTACTTGGGACGACCCTGGTTGGTGATATGCGTCTTTTGTTTTTATGCTTTCTCGAATTGCTTGTTTTATGCATGCTCATATTTCGTTAATATAGAGGCATTTACACAAGTAGGTAAAGAGAAAAAGACAATTTTATTGATGTAACCAGATGGTTTATTTTTATATGGGGGTTTTACAAAAGAATTTGTAAGCATGGCTGGCCAAAGTTGGCTAAACTGTATGAGGGTGCCACAATCATGTCTTGTGATCTTTGTTTCCCCATTTCTCCTGGTCCCTTCAGTTGAGATGCCCGAGTCCGGAGTAAAGACTATGCGAAGTTTGCTTGCTATTGCGGAAGTATTACCTTAGTCGCCTTTGCGGTTTTCGGCTAAGGTAATCATTGCTCTTCTCTCTTTTTTTTTTTTTTTTTTTGCACCTCTAATTTTTGCCTACGACGTGTCCTAGCGAGGAATATCGACCCTATCTTTTGCCCAGGATGCTCTTTGCGAGTTTTCATCCTGACGGGTCATGAGCAATGTCTTTTAGGCATAGTATTTTTTTCACCGCATCTGAGTTGACAGGATATTGAAGATCCTCCCCGTCCATATTGGTGAGGATAAGGGCTCCGCCTGAGAAGGCTCGTTTGACCACAAATGGTCCTTCGTAATTGGCTGCCCATTTCCCCACTTTGTCTTTCTGGGCTGGGAGTAGTTTCTTTACTACTAGATCTCCTTCTTGGAAAGTGCGGGGATTGACCTTCTTGTCGTAGGCCCTCTTGATTTTCCGCTGATAGGCTTGCCCCCGACATATGGCATCCAGTCATTTTTCTTCTATTAGGTTCAACTGATCATACCGGTTCTGGACCCATTCAGCTTCAGTTAATTTGGCTTCCATGACAACTCGCAGAGAGGGTATTTCGACTTCTACTGGTAGCACGGCCTCCATTCCGTATACGAGGGAAAACGGGGTAGCCCCTGTGGAGGTTCGAACCGACATCCGGTAGCCGTGCAAGGCAAAAGGAAGCATTTCATGCCAATCTTTATAGGTGACCACCATTTTCTGGATGATTTTCTTGATATTTTTGTTGGCTGCCTCTACTGAACCATTCATCTTTGGTCGGTACGGAGAGGAATTGTGGTGCTGGATTTTGAAGTCTTGGCATAATTCCTCCATCATTTTATTATTGAGGTTGGTCCCATTATCAGTAATGAGCTTATGAGGGATGCCATACCGACATATGATGTTTTTCTTGATGAAGGTGGTCACCACTTTCCGGGTTACGTGTGCGTATGACGCCGCCTCAACCCACTTGGTGAAATAGTCGATCGCCACCAATATGAAGCGATGGCCATTAGATGCTTTGGGTTCAATGGGTCCGATGACATCCATGCCCCACATAGAAAATGGCCATGGTGTAGCCAGGTTGCTGAGAGGTGCGAGCGGCACATGAATGTTATCGGCGTATACTTGGCACTTATGACATTTCTTGGCATATTGGTGACAATCAGCTTCCATCGTGGACCAATAGTACCCTGCCCTGAGGATTTTCTTTGTCATGACATGCCCGGGTGCGTGGGTTCCAAAAGTCCCATTATGGATTTCTTTTATCAGTGTTTGGGCTTCTTCTTGGTCCATACACCTTAAGAGGGTGGAATCGGGGCTCTTTTTGTAGAGGGTTCCTTCAATCAACGTGAACCCTATGGCCCTTTTGCGAATGATTCGCTTATCATTGTCACTGATTCCCTCGGGGTATTCTCCCTTCATGAGGTACCGCTCGATGTCATGGTACCAGGGGTTTTGATCGCGCTCGTCATTTACTGCCATGCAGAAAGCTTGTTTATCATGCAGTTTAACTTGAATAATTGGCATCTCATGCTCCTGGTCCAGGGCAAACATGGATGATAGAGTGGCGAGGGCGTCAACAATTTGGTTATCCTCCCTAGGGATGTACTGGAAAGTGACGCTTTCCATTCTTGAGACTAGCTCGTGGATGTACTCTAGATATGGGATTAATTTGGCGTTTCGGGTTTCCCATTCACCTTTAAGTTGGTAGATAACGAGGGATGAATCACCGAATATTTTGAGCTTAGTGACCCCATGATCTAAAGCCGCTCGGATTCCCAGCGCACATGCTTCGTATTCGGCCATGTTATTGGTGCAATCAAAATTAAGCCTGGCTGTTACAGGGATGTGTTTCTTTTCGGGGGACATCAAAATAGCTCCTACCCCGTGTCCAAGCATGTTGGAAGCCACATCGAAGAACATGGTCCACATCTCTTCTTTGGTCTCTTCGTGTTCGATGTGCATGATATGCTCATCGGGAAAATCATCCTGTAGAGATTGGTATTCATCTGTGGATCCATGAGCTAGATAATCCGCTAGGGGACTTCCTTTAATAGCTTTCTGGGTGACGTGGATAATGTCAAATTCTTAGAGGAGAACTTGCCACCTAGCTATTCTTCCAGTCAAGATGGGCTTCTCGAAGAGGTATTTGATCAAGTCCATTTTAGAGACCAACCACGTTGTATGTCGAGCCATATACTGTCTGAGACGCTGAGTGACCCACACCAATGCGCAACATGTTTTTTCGAATGGTGTATAACGGGTTTCATAATCTGAGAATTTTTTACTGAGATAGTAAATGGCTCGGTCCTTTTTCCCGGTTTCATCGTGTTGGCCGAGCATGCATCCCATGGACTCCTCGAGGATTGACAAATATAGGATCAGAGGTCTCCCTTCAACGGGTGGTACCAATACTGGTGGATTGGTTAAACAGGTTTTGATCTTATCAAACGCCTGTTGGCATTCTTCGTTCCACACCGTTGGCTGATTCTTGCGCAACAGTTTAAAAATGGGGATACATTTATCTGTTAACTGTGCGATGAAACGGGCAATGTAGTTTATCCGGCCCAGAAACCCTCTGACCTTCTTTTCTGTGCTTGGTGGAGGCATTTCCAAAATTGCCTTCATTTTGTCGGGGTCCACCTCGATTCCTCTTTCACTGACAATGAACCCTAGGAGTTTTCCTGACCGTACTCCGAAAGTGCATTTTGCCGGGTTTAGCTTAAGTTGATATTTTCGAAGTCGATCAAAAAGTTTCCGGAGATATTGAATGTGGTCCATTTCGTTTTTGGACTTGGCTATCATGTCATCCACATATACTTCTATTTCCTTGTGGATCATGTCGTGGAATAGCGTGACCATAGCCCTCTGATAGGTTGCCCCCGCATTCTTGAGTCCGAATGGCATTACTCGGTAGCAGAAGGTGCCCCATGGTGTAATGAAGGAGGTTTTCTCTCTATCCTTAACGGCCAACTTGATCTGGTTGTACCCCGCATACCCATCCATGAAGGAATACAATGTGTTAGTAGCGGTAAGGTCTACCAGCGTGTCTATATGTGGTAGGGGAAAGTCGTCCTTTGGACTTGCTCGATTGAGGTCCCTATAATCCACGCAGACTCTGACCTTCCCAGTCTTTTTGATGACGGGTACTATGTTGGCCAACCATTCTGGGTATTTGGAAACCACCAGGAAATTGGCATCCAACTGTCTTTGTACCTCCTCCTTTATCATTAAGGACCAGTCTGGTTTGATTCTCCTGAGTTTCTGCTTTACAAGTCGGCACCCCTCTTTTAGCGGCAATTTGTGTTCCACGATACTCATGTCAAGCCCTGGCATGTCATGGTATGACCAAGCAAATACATCCACATATTCCCTCAGAAGCTGTATCAATCCCTCTTTCATGTCACTTTCCATTTGGGTGCCGATGTTCACCTTTTTCTCCTCATCCTCTTTTCCCAAATTGACAGTTTCTATTTCTTCCTGATGCGGTTGTATGATGCGTGTTTCTTTTTCCAGCATCCTTTGCATGTCCGGAGAAATGGTCTCCTGCTCACTGTCGGACTCAGTCCATTCGCCTTCCGTTTCAGGGGTCCATGGAGATTCATCAATCACAGACATGATGCGTTTTAGGTTCTGTTTTAGTCATAGCTTTTATTATTCAATTTACTTTTGAAAGAATAATAAATATAAGAGGGAAAAGAATGAATATGACAAAATGCCTCGTATATTAATGGAAATGAGAATGTATTTACAAACCCTTTTAATAAAAAATTCCTGTGGTCGCGGGCGGGGACCACAGGAGATGTAGAGAAAAGCTTAAAAAAACAAAATCCTAGGGCTGATCCTCCCGGTCCCCTTCTCTCGCTACTTTGGCTTTGACGGAGGTTTGACATCGGTCTTTGAAGCGGAGGCGTCGAAGGTTATCCAACTGGCGTCGATTAACTCTTGGACCTTATATTTCAAGGTCAAACAGTTGTCGGTTGAATGTCCTGGTGCATCCGAGTGGTAGCTACATTTTTCATTGGGCTTGTACCACTCGGGATAGGGGGGCTCCAGCTGTTTCTTGGGAGGAACGCGGGCCAGAAGGCTGGCTTCCAACAGTTGGGGCAGCAACTTCGCATAGGAGGTAGGGATAGGCGTGAACTTCCTCTCCTTCTTTCTTGGTTGTCGCTCTGCCTGAGGCGTGGAGGGGGGGGGGGTTGTGAAATTGATAGCGTGCACGGCTTCTTCCTTCTTCTTGAAGGGCTTCTTGAATGATGTGCTGGAAGAGGAAGGTCGCGCTATTTTGCCACTCTTCAGCCCTTGCTCCACTCTTTCCCCCACAGTGACTATGTCCGAGAAAAGGTTGGAGGTACTGGCTATCGCCTTGTCGTAGTACGCTCCGGTCAGTGAGTCTATGAACATAGCCACTGTTTCTTTGTCCGTCAAAGGAGGCTCTATTTGGGCTGCCATTTCCCTCCACCTTTGGGCATACGCTTTAAAGGGCTCGTCGTTTCTCTTGCTCAGAGTTCTAAGATCTGACCTGTCGGGGGTCAGATCGATGTTATAACGGTAACGATGGAGAAAAGCGTCTGCCAACTGTTTCCAGTTCTGGACCTGCCCTCTCTCTAACTGCATGTACCAGTTAAGCGCGGTGTCCGCCAGACTCTCCTGAAAGCAATGAATCAGGAGCTTTTCATTATCAGCATGGGCGGCCATCTTACGACAATACATCGTAAGATGGTTCTTAGGGAAGGTCATCCCGGCGTACTTAGGGAAGTCCGGGACCTTGAATTTTGGAGGGAAGCGGATGTCCTTCACGAGGCACATGTCAGCCACCTCCTTAACGTCGAAGTTATGCCCTTCGACTGCCCTTAGCCTCTCCTCCAGGGCGGAGAGTTGTTGTTTGGACACTTCTGGGGTAAGGATGTGTGTAGTCTTGGTATCCTTCCCGCCAAAGAAGTATTCCTCCTCCTCTTCCTCGTGAGGAGGGACATGTTCAGCTTGGCCTTCGCCGCCCTTGCTCTGACCCTGGTGCACGACCTCCATTAATTGGGCCACCTGCTCGCGGAGGGTATTAACCTCTGCAGTGAGCTTCCGGTTTTGCTCCTCCAGATTTTCCATTGCCCTTGCCTTTTGTGCATGAGTACGAGTGGGGAGAGGACCAGCCACTTTCTAGAATGCCCGAAAAAGTTTTATTAATGCATGTTGAGTGCTTAGACTAACATGAATATGTTTATGCATGAGAGATTCCGTTTAAATGATGCTAAATGTGCTTTCATTTTTATTTTCTCTGTTGGTTTTTCTTTACTCATGTAATATGATGTACTGTGAATGGTGTTGACTTTGTCAAAATTATAAACGTTTTTATTTTATTTGTTTTTGGATTTTTATTTGATGTTTATTTTATAGCCTTTTATCTCTTCTGTCGGAACTGCGTGGCTACTTAGCTTACAAAGAACCTGAAACCAGGCTAGCTAAAAGGCAGACTGTCCGAGATAAAATGTGGCTTTATGCAAAAGAAATATTTAGCGTCCCTTATCTCTTCTGTCGGAACTGCGTGGCTACTTAGCTTGCAAAGAACCTGAAACCAGGCTAGCTAAAAGGCAGACTGTCCGAGATAAGGGTGTTTATTTGTAAAATATATTTTTTGGGATTTTGTTCTGTTGTTTGTTTATGCTATGCAACAAACAAATGCAACAAACATATGCACACACAATTCAGTCATCCCCGAACAGGCGAGATTTCGTTTTTATCATGAGGTAGGATTTTCCTGCAGAAAAGTGCATTGGTTAGGGTAGGTTGTAACTGTTCTCACCAGGCTAAGGCCCCCAAGCTGCCCCCATTATAGGGTCCCCACTCTCCAGCCGTCCAACCATGCTCAGCACTAAGGCCAGAGTCGGTCTTGTTGCCAAAAGAGGAAGGTTATCACCTTGAGTGGTGGTTTCCGATCACACTGGTGGGCACAAGGCCCTAACTGCAGCGAACCGTACCTGCCACCCACTCCCTATGGTTATCTCACTTGCCCCCGGGTATAGAGGGAACTGTAGTGTGCAAGGGTTTTGTGTGCAATTTATATTTCAATCAATTGCGTAAGTATAAACAAGCAACAGTTATTTGAAAGCCAAATAATAGAGCATGTTATAATACAAGGTAGGGTAAAAGCGCTATTTTCTTGGTTTAATTATTTTTAAGCCAGCCCATCACTAAATGGGATCAACTCTCTAGGCTTCCCCAGTGGAGTCGCCATCTGTCGCCGCCGTCAAAACGAGGCGGTCGGAGCGACGCGATGGTTTTCTCGACTCTTCTTCTTTAATTTTCACGTTTTTTATTGGTGGTTACAACGCCTTTAGGTTGTCCGATAACCGGGCTAACCTAGGGGCGAGGTTTTCAAAAGTATCCCTGAGTTGTCCGATAACCGGGCTAACCTAGGGATTTATTTAGTTGGGTTCTATGGAGTCGCCACCGATATTTTTACCATAAACATCAGAAAAGGGGTTTAAAAAGGCGTTGGTTTTCAAAAACCAACTTTGGTCATTAGAACCAGAGTTGGGTAAGGGAGTTAGTTACGTGTAAAGGAAGTGTTAGTTCCTTTACGACGCCCCTTTCGGGTTCCCTATGATAGGCTGGCTAATTTGAATAAATAATTAAACTGGAAAATAGCGCTTTTACCCCTTTATTTATGCGGTATTTAAATTTATGACTACATGGCCCTAGCTTCTATTGCGTAATTTAAATGGCGAGTAAAATAAATAGAGAGGGAGAATATGCACCTCCAAAGCAAGCTTTATATATTAAAAAGAGAGGGTGCGTTTCGCGACCCTTCACTCTACAACTCTCAGAAACTCTGGAAATGCCTCGGAGGGATTCTAAAGAAGATTTAGAACACTTTGTGTATGCCTAGAGACGCTCAGAAACTCCAGAAATGCCTCGGAGGGATTCTTAGAGAGAGAAATTCTAGAGAGAAGGGAGAGCTCTTGCTGCTGGGTCTGTCCAAAGGGAGAAATGATGCCCCTATTTATAGTTTTTCGCGCCTGACAGGTCGAGACCGCCGTCTCTGCTGACAGGGTCGAGACCGCCGTCTGGAAAATCCAGACCGCCGTCTCGTTTTGTCAACAGGTCGAGACCGCCGTCTGGGAAATCCAGACCGCCGTCTTGACTAGGCGGGGAATCGAGACCGCCGTCTGGAAAACCCAGACCGCCGTCTCAAATTTGCGGGTGACGAGACCGTCGTCTGGAAAATCGAGACAGCGGTCTCGTCCTGGCGTTGAAACGAGACGGCGGTCTGGTACTCCCAGACGGCAGTCTCGTCCCTTCAGGGCGAGAAACTTTATTTTCGGGCCAAAAACCCTTCCTATCTTAGTACGGGGGCCTAATAGTCTCTCCTAATGGCTTGTTAGGCTTCGGCCGTCTTCAAAATAGGATGCTTTCTGACTTTATTCTGAGGCTGGGCAAGATTTGGGGTCTACAACCCTGATAGCAAAAGGGAATGTCCAGGGTTGGAAAGTCGCAATGTTAGAAGACCAGTTGTCCTCTTTGACTGAAAGGGAAGACTAGTTTGCTTTTAACAAAACCTTGGCATTGATCGTGTTTGGGACTATATTTTTTCCCTTTCACCTCGACATAGTGGATCAAGTAGTCATAGACGCCTTCTTCGCCTAGGACGTGAAGTTGAAGAGTCCCTTGCCTGCACATCTTGCCGACACCTTGCTTTCGGTTGAATTTTGTCACCAAAAGCAAGGGAGAACACTCAAGTGCTGCTCTTCATTGCTATTCGTGTGGGGTATCACACATTTCTATGCCTCTAGTCACATGGGGATGTTCCTCGACCCTTTGAAAAGCTTCTCCAGAATTCCTCTCCACCAATTCCTAAGCATGGAGTGGAAGGTCGAGTTGGAACAATGGGATGCCAACCGCTTATCCTGGGCATGTCCTTGGTTCCAACCTGGCCCAATCCTCATCAGATGTGGGGATTATCCAAACGTACCGTTGATAGGTCTCAGAGGTTGCATAGCCTATTCTCCAAAAGTGGCTATGAGACAATTCATGAGAACCCAAACTGCATTATCATGGGAAGAGCTTGGAGAACTGTGTTTCTTCGAAGACCCATGCACTGTTGTGAACTCACTTATTGTGCAAAGAGCATGGGAGAAACCAGTTTTTATGGGAGATAGAGTGCTAGGAAAAGCTCGAGTAGCTGTCTCTAATGACTATGAGGAGTGGAGGAGAAACAGAGGGATGTCACAACCATCCGCCCCACCTGTTGCGCCTTCAACTAGTGGAGAGCTCCAAAGCCAAGTCGATGCCTTGACCTAGAGGATAGAAATCATGGGAGCCGAGATGAGGGCCCTTGAGGAAAAAGAGCAAGAATCCATCCTCACCATAGACGGTCTACAGAGGCAATGCAAGAAGAAAGATCATGAGATAGAGTGCCTCAAGGACCAATGTGCTTATTCTAGTGAGCAAGTTATTCGAGCATCCAAATCTGCCAGAATAAGCTTGGATAACCAACTTCAAGAAATAACCACCAACTCAGCACAACTTGAGGCTGAATGTGCAAAATAGGCTCAGATGATCAAGGGAATGCTACAAGACCTCGCAAGGACTCGGTCTGAAATACGTCAAGGATGGGAGACCACCCAGAGACTTAATAGAAGCCTTACTGAGCTGTGTTGCAAAGAAAGAGATGGATTAGCTCAGTATGGCCAAGTGCTACGAGAAAGAGACCGAGCCCTTGAGAGACTCGACGATTTACAAGCCTTGGTCGTCCATCAAGAGGCGAAGATCAAAGAGGCTCAGAAATATAGTGAAGATATGAGTCAGGCGGTCCACAAGCAGACCGAAGCACTCGCTCATCATATCCAGGAAGCCAAAGAGGAATTACATAGAAATCAGAACCTGCCTATGAGTTTCTTTAGGCTTTTTCGTTTTTGTCAAAAAGTGCTTCGTAGCATGGTGTAGGGGAATGTACACTTTCTATAAATAAATAAAATTTCCTTTTATTCAACAATTGTCTACTTGCATACATTTTATTCATTTGCATATTTGATTACCCATCCTTCACTTTTAATAAATAAGATAATAAAAAGAAAGGATTAACTGATATGTCTTCCACCAATCAGAAGGATGGAAAGAAAGCCACTCATAATCAAACACTCCCCAACGGTCGACTCACCCCAAGAGGACAATAAGCCTTAGTCGTTGGTAATCAAAGTCAATAAGGAAGAAGGGGCAAGGACGCCTTTGCGATTATTTATGCCTCGTCCTTTCCCCTATGAATCAAATAAAGTTTTACCTTGGAGATACGGGGAATCTTCACCAATAAAGGAGGACATCTCCAACATAGCCGACATTGGGGGCATGACCAGAAGTGGAAGAATATACTCCCCTAAGGAGTCACAAGAAGATGCCCCCAAGAATAAAGGGAAAAATAAGCAGACCGAAGAAAGAGAAAATAAGGAATCAAATGCAAGGAATATACTCCCCTAACAAGCCCTTTCATATTTCCATCAAATGAAAGGAGTATCTCATCGCTAAAGTTCTTGTGGATAACAGGTCATCCTTGAACGTGATACCCAAGTGCACACTTGACAAGTTGACTATTCAAGGAACCCGCATGCGGCCAAGTAGCACTATCGTTCGAGCCTTCGATGGATCCAAATGAGAAGTAGTGGGGGAAATCAACCTGTCAATCCAAGTCGGACCCATTATCTTCAACGTCAATTTCCACGTGATGGACATTACTCCAGTGTATAGTTGTCTCCTTGACAGACCTTGGATTCACGACGCTAAGGCAGTACCTTCAACGCTCCACGAGAAAGTCAAGTTCATAGTAGATGCAAAACTGGTCACGGTCCAAGCTAAATATGATATCCTAATCAGTGGACCGTCTACTCAACCTTATGTGGATGCGGCTGAAGAGGCCCTTGAAACATCTTTTCAAGTGCTTGAAATTGCCAATATAGAAAGACTTCTCGGTAATACGAAGGTTGCCCGCATGATGATGAAGCATGGTTACCATCCTGGCCAAGGGCTCGGGGTGGACTCCCAAGGAATGAAGGAGCCCCCATAATTCAAAGACAATCCTTTAAAGCATGGCCTAAGATATGACCCTATAAAGGGCTGAGCAGAGAGAAGAAAAGGGAAGTCTCCCCTCCCTGTTAGAAAAGAAGGCTGAGATCAAGAAGGGGGGTGAATTGATCTTTGAAAGATTTTCGCAATTTACAGATTATCTATTTCAAAGATTAAGAATTATGACTAGTTCTTGAATCAAGCAAAACAAGCAATTGAAATAAAGACAGTAGCAGAATTAAAGAAAGTAAGGTTTAGAGAAATACAACCAAGATTTACACTGGTTCACTCAATCCCAGGGCTACGTCCAGTTCTATGACAAATTCCAGCTGAGTTCCACTAGATTGAATGTTTTACAGATTACAAATTCCAATCACATACCCAACCTACCACAAGAACCAAAATTCCAATCCTTGCACCTAAACCTTCACCAAGAACCAACTTCCAGTTCTTGAACCAACTTGCAGCCAAATTCTAGCTACAGAACCAGTGCCCAACAATTTCAAACACCCAACATACAGTAAAGAAATGTAAATAAAAAAAGACAAGAAACTAGAACAATCAAACCCGGATTATGCAGCTCTGCAGAATTAGTTTCTTCACAAAAGGAATGCAAAAATTGCCTCAAGAAAGAACTTTGAAAAACTCCACAAAACTTGTGTGATTCTTTCTTAAAAGTAACTCTTATGATTGCTTCATTGATTGCTCAAAAATATATTTTAAAAGACTCAAGAAATCCTGTTTATATAGAGATTTGTTCTAACTGTTGGTTTAATTAATATGTTAAAACAATCTTTTAATATGTTAAAAGTCTTGAATTAATCTGTTAAAACTTCTTTTAATCTGTTAAAATATTCTTGATCAATTTCTAGATTTGTTTTAACTGATGCGACATCGTTTCAATCGATTAAAACACTTTGTAAAAAATCTATAAGTTGTTTTAATCGATTAATTCGCAATTTAATTGATTGAAATTCTGCCAATTATTTTCATAAAACTTTCAAAATATTTCAAGTTGTTTTAATCGATTATTTCGAGTTTGTATCGATTAAAATACTGACAGGACATCTTTCAAAGCACTTCAAGTTATTTTAATCAATTGTTTCGAGTTTGTATCGATTACAATCACTGCCAGAACACTTTCCAAAACATTTTAAGTGATTTTAATCGATTATTTCGAAACTATATCGGTTAAAATACTGGCAGAAGGTTTTCAAAAACTCCTTTAATGAAAATAATCGATTAATTTGAAAGTGTATCGATTAAAACAGTTCCAGTGAATGTTTTAAAAGGTTTTAATCGATTATTTCGAAAACCTATTAGTTAAAAATCTGTTATGTAAGTTTTAAGAACATTTTAATTGATAAAACTCATATATTATCAGTTAAAACAATTTCTTAAAAACCATTTAACCGATTACTTTGGTTTTTAACCAATTAAACATCTTTAGAGGCATTTTCAAAATCTTTTAAATGATAAAACCTCATTCAGAGAGAGATATGAATGATTATACTTGAAAGAATTAATGGTTGAGTTCAAGAGGGGGGTGAATTGAACTTAAAAAACTTTTTCACAAAACTTTACTTTCTTTTGGAAGAATGAGTTATCTTTATTCAATTCTTGAAAAGATGATTTGATTTAAA
>OY731403.1:99986153-100009423 GCA_963425845.1 Sphenostylis stenocarpa
ATCCTTCCTTTTTATTATCTTATTTATTAAGTGTGAAGGAGGGGAAATTTAAATATGCAAATGAATGTTTATGCATGCAAGTAGACAAGTCATTTGAATAAAGAAAATTTTATTTATTCGACAGTAAGGTGTACATTCCCCTATTCTATACTGCGAAGCAACTTTTGGCAAAAGCGGAAAACTTTAAAGAAACCCACAGGCGGGTTTTGATCCCTCTGTAGCTCTCTCTCGGCTTCCCAGACATGACGAGCAAGTGCTTCGCTTTGCTTGTGGACCGCCTGGCTCATATCTTCACTGTACTTTTGAGCCTCTTTGATCTTCGCCTCTTGATGAACGACCAAGGCTTGTAGTTCATCGAGTTTTTCAACGGCTCGGTCTTTCTCTTGCAGTACTTGGTCGTACCGAGCTAGCCCGTCTCTTTCTTTGCGGTGTAGCTCGGCGAGACTTCGTTGAGTCTCCGGCTGGCCTCTCGCTCTTGGCGGATATCTAACCGAGTCTTGATGAGCTCTTGTGACAACTCCTTGATCGTTTGAGCCTGCTTTGATGATTCGGCCTCAAGGCGTGCTGACTTGGCGGTTATCTCTTGTAGTTGGCTATCCGAACTGGTTCTGGCCGTTTTGGATGCCCGGATAGCTTGTTCGTTGGAGTCAGCACACTGGTCCTTGAGGCGCTCTATTTCATGATCCTTTTTCTTGCCTTGCCTTTGCAAACCGTCTATTGTGAGGATAGATTCTTGTTCTCTCTCTTCAAGGGCCCTCATCTGGGCTCCCATGATTTCTATCCTCTAGGTCAAGGCATCAATCTGAACCTGCAGCCCTTCATTATTGGCGCTTGAAGTGGGTGTGGCGGATGGTTGAGCCATCCCTCTTTCTTTCTCCACGCCTCGTAGTCACGCGTGACAGACCACCGAGCTTTTCCTAGCTCTCTGTCCCCCATGTAGACTGGCCTCTCCCATGCTTTTCTCACAGCTAGTGAGTTGGCGATTGTGCACGGGTCTCCAAAGAAGCACAGTCCTCCGAGCTCCCCTCGGGAAACAGTAGTTTGGGTCCTCATGAGCTACCTCATAGCTACTCTAGGTGAGTAGGCTATGCAACCCATGAGTCCTATCAAGTTTACGCTCGGATAATCTCCACATCTGATGAGAACTGGGCTGGGTCGGAACCAAGGACAGACCCAGGATAAACTGTTGGCGTCCTTTCGTTCCCACTCGTCCCTCCATTCTGAAGGCAGACGACGTTGGAGGGGGATCTTGGAGAAGCTCCTTAAAGGGTCGGGGAATATCCCCATGTGGCTGGAGGCGTCAAGGTGCGTGGCGCTCCACACAAATAGTAATGAAGAGCAGCAGCGGAGTGTTTTTCCCTACTTCTGGTGGCAGAATTCCACCGAGAGCAGGGTGTCGGCAAGAATTGTAGGTAAGGGACTCTTCGAGTTCACGTCCCAGGAGAAGAAGGCGTCCATGACGACCTGATCTACTGTGTCGAAGTGGAAGGGGAACAGGACCGTTCCAAAAATTATGAGTGTCAGGGTTTTGTTAAAGGTGACCCACTCTGCCCTTTCAGCCAGGTAGGACAGGTGGTCTTCTAGCATTGATACTTTCCAACCCTAGGCGTTCCCCTTCCTTATCAGGGTACTCTGCCGGAATGGTAGCTGGATAAGGGCAGCGACTGGTGCTGCAGGAGTATATGCCTCGTGGCGGACATGGACCCCAGCTGATTTGGGCCACTTCAACATGGTCTCATACTCCTCTAATGTGGGCACCAAGTCGAACTGCGGAAATTCGAAACACCGTAGATTTGAATTCCAGAAGTGGATTAGTGCCCTTAGGAACACTTGATCGACACTGATCTTTAGAAGGTCTAAAATCCTTCCATAGGATTTTTCAAAGTCAGCGCGGACCTCCGATGGCATTGCCGCGCTCAGCCGTTCCAATCTCTCAGTATGGAAACGGGGAATATCCACCTTCTTTGGCTGTCTACTTGTCCCCTCCATTTCTAAAACCAAAATGCATGTTTGATGAAAAGGATGCTTATTTGAATGAATGTAAGTGTTTATTTTCTTATTTATCATGTTTTTCTATATGATGTATGGTAATTGCGTGTATTTTTTTTTATTGAAGAATAAGCTATCTATATGAATGTTTTATGAGTGTAATATTTTTGGACCAGGTCTTATTTTGGAAACGGATTTTTATTTTGATGTTGATTTGATTATTTTTATTTGTTTATTTTATAGCCTTTTATCTCTTCTGTCGGAACTGCGTGGCTACTTAACTTACAAAGAACCTGAAACCAGGCTAGCTAAAAGGCAGACTGTCCGAGATAAAATGCGGCTTTATGCGAAAGAATATTTAGTGTCCCTTATCTCTTCTGTCGGAACTGCGTGGCTACTTAGCTTACAAAGAACCTGAAACTAGGCTAGCTAAAAGGCAGACTGTCCGAGATAAGGGTGTTTATTTGAAAATATTTTTTGGATTTTTTTTTGTTTTGTTTTGTTGTTTATGCTATGCAACAGACAAATGCAACAAACATATGCACACACAATTCGGTCATCCCCGAACAGGCGAGAATTCGTTTATATCACGAGGTAGGGTTTTCCTGCAGAAAAGTGCATTGGCAAGGGTTGGTTCTAACTGTTCTCACCAGGCTAAGGCCCCCAAGGTGCCCCCATTATAGGGTTCCCACTCTCTAGCCGTCCGACCATGCTTCGCACTAAGGCCATAGTCAGTCTTGTTGCCAAAAGAGGAAGGTTATCACCTTGAGTGGTGGTTTCCGATCACACTGGTGGGCTCAAGGCCCTCACTACAGCGAACCGTACCTGCCACCCACTCCCTATGGTTTTCTCACTTGCCCCCGGGTATAGAGAGAACTGTTGTGTGCAAGGGTTTGTGTACAATTTTTATTTCAAACAATTGCGTAATTATAAACAAACAGCAGTTATTAAAGCCAAGCATTAAAACATGTTATAATACAAGTTAAGGGCAAAAGTGTTATTTCCTTGGTTTATTTATTTTTAAATCGGCCCATCACTAAATGAGATCAACTCTCGAGGCTTCCCCAGTGGAGTCGCCATCTGTCGTCGCCGTCTTAAAAAAGAAGAGAATGGCGGTCGGAGTGACGCGATGGTTTTGACCCTTTTGTTTTTGCGTTTTTTTATGGGTGGTTACAACGCCTTTAGGTTGTCCGATAACCGGGCTAACCTATGGGCGAGGTTTTCGAAAGGGCGTCCTTGGGTTGTCCGATAACCGGGCTAACCCAAGGACTAATTTTTATGGGGTTCTGTGGAGTCGCCACCGATGTTTTTACCGAAAACATCGGAAAAGGGGTTTTAAAAGGCGTTGGTTTTCGCAAACCAACTTTGGTCATTAGAACCAGAGTTGGGTAAGGGAGTTAGTTACGTGTAAAGGAAGTATTAGTTCCTTTACTATGCCCCTTTCGGGTTACCTATGATAGGCCAGCTACTTTGTTAATAAATAAACCGGAAAAATATGTTTTTGCCCTTTTTATTTTGCGGAATTTAAAATTATGACTACATGGCCCTAATCTATTACATAATTTAAAATTAAAGCAGTAAAAGTAGAGAGGGAGAATTTAAACCTCCGAAGCAAGCTTTATTTTTTATTTCTTTAACAAAAATGGGTGCTTTTTGGCAGCCCTTCACTCTACACGACGCTGGAAACTCTTCTAGACGTCGAAAAAACGCTCAAAAAAGCACTCGAAGCTCCGAAATGCGTCGGAGGGATTCTAGAGAGAAGTTTTAGAGAGAAGGGAGAGCAAAAAGCCGTGTGGTGTGTGGAAATGAGGGGGGGAGAGCCCCTATTTATAGGTTTTCGTGCCTGCCAGTGGCGAGACCTCTGTTCTCATCTGACAGGGTCGAGACCGCCGTCTCGCCAAACGAGACCGCCATCTCGTCCTTCGCAGGTGGCGAGACCGCCGTCTCGCCAAACGAGACCGCCGTCTCGCCATTCGCAGGTGGCGAGACCGCCGTCTCGTTTGGCGAGACGACGGTCTCGTCATTTGCATGAGGCGAGACGTCGGTCTCGATTTCGAGACGGCGGTCTCGTCCCCAAAAGGCGAGAAACCTTATTTTTGTACAGAAAATCCTTCCTATCCTAGTATGGGGCCTAATAGTCTCTCCTAGTGGCTTGTAAGGCTTCGTCCATCTTTGAATAGGAGGTCTTCTTTTCTTTATTTGGAGGCCGGGCAAGATTTGGGGTCTACAACAACTGTTCCTCAAATTTTTCAATAGACTCTTCCTTTTTTGAAAAATAGTTGATTTTGGTAATTTTAACTAATACATTTCATCAGCTAAAAAGTCGTCATCTGTACTGCACTCAGAATTTTTCTGCATATCTGGGTTAGTTTCATCAAATACAACATGAATAAATTCTTCTATAGTATTTAGCCTTTTGTTGAAGATTCTATAGGCATGGCTATTTAATGAATAACCCAAGAAAATATCTTCATCTGATTTTGAGTCAAACTTTCCAAGATTTTCCTTTCCATTGTTTAAAACAAAGACCTTACATCCAAATACTCTAAAGTATTTTATGTTAGGATTTTTGCCTTTGTATAATTCATAGGGAGTCTTTTTGAGAAAAGGTCTAATTAAAATATGGTTTAGTACATGACAAGCAGTACTTACGACATCAGCCCAAAAGTATTTTGGTAATGCTTTTTCATTAAGCATTATCCTAGCTAACTCTTCAAGAGAATGGTTTTTCCTTTCAACCACTCCATTCTGTTGAGGAGTTCTAGGAACAGAAAAGTTATGCTTAATTCCATGTTTTTCACAAAATTTTCATTTGAAAATTCTCCCGCATGATCACTATGCATATTTGAAATGCAATAGCCTTTTTCATTTTGAATCTGTTTAGCAAACTTCTTAAAAATATGGAAAGTATCAGATTTTAGTTTCAAAAACATTGTCCAGGTAAATCTTGAGTAATCATCTACTATAACCAATGCATATAGATTTCCTCCTAGACTTATAGTTGTAGAAGGACTAAAGAGATCCATGTGCAAAAGTTCAAGCGGTCTTGAAGTTGAAATAGTATTTTTTTGCGAGAAAGAATTCTTTACTTGCTTGCCCTTTTGACATGCATCACATATTTTGTCTTTCACAAACTTAAGTTTAGGTAGGTCAATTACAAGATCTTTGGAAATCATTTTCTTGAGATGATTCATATGAATATGAGCTAATCTTCTATGCCATAACCAGGAATCATTCTCTTTAGTAATTAAATAGCAGTTTTTGGCAGAGTTAGTATTTAACATGTAAATGTTGTTGATTCTCTTACCAGTGATCAATACCTGGTCTAAATCTGATTTGATGATTTGACATTGTTCTTGTCCAAAGATAACTTTGTGTCCTTTGTCACATAGTTGACTGATACTAATCAAATTATGTTTCAAACCCTCAACATATAGTACATTGTTAATAATACCTGATTCTGTGCATTTGATGTCACCTATTCCAAGAATTCTTCCTTTGTTATTATCCCCATAGATGATAATCCCACCATTCTTTAGTTTTAAACTATGAAACTTTGTGAAATCCCCTATCATATATTTAGAACAGCCGTTGTCAAGGTACTAGAGATCTTCAATTTGTTGTGCCTGAAAGAGAAATTAGTGTAGTTGCAGTACTAATCGATTAAATGAAGAAGTAATCTATTAATTCTGTACTAGAAGCAGAATATTAATCGATTAATTCGAGTTTGAATCGATTAATCTTGTTTTGGAAAAAATATATCAGAATAATAATTGATTAAAATGAGAAATAATCGATTAAATTTGGCCTTTTAATGATTTTAACTAATGTAAATCGTTTTTAATCGATTAAAACAGAGATGAATATCCATACTAAAATTCTAGGAACATTTTAATCGATTAATTTGTAGAATAATCGATTGAAATTGTACAGATAACTTTTCTGAACTACTCTGTAAGTGAATTTAATCGATTAAAACAATTTTATATCAATTAAATTACTCAGTCCATAAACGCAAAAACAATATTTGTTGATCAGGTACCAAAGAATTTCCAGATTTTGTTTCTACAAAACAGATTTAGCATAATCTGGTACCCTTTTATAGAATTATAGGGTCCAATCAGGTTATATGAAATGAATTCTTGGGAATCCACTTCATTCTTCCTCTTGGAATAACATATTTCTTTATTCTACAAAACTTAACAGAATGACCTCTTTTCATACAGTAAAAGCATGTAATGAATGGTGACGAAACATATTTACTGTATGCAAAATAGTTTTTGAATGCTCTAGTTTTCTTTCCAACAAGAGGTGTGAAACCAATACCACCATGGTCAATAACCAATTTTTGAGGATCAAGTATAACATCAAGACTGGTTTTTCCTTGTGCAAGTTTAGATGCAGTTTTTAATAGATATGCTAATTTCTTTTGTAACTCAAGACAATTTTCACAATCTTTTTTATCATTACACATGCAATCAGAATTATTATCACCTATTTTCAGATTTTCATCCTTAGTTTCTTCATCAAGAATTTTCTTTTCAAGAAGGATGATTTTGTTTTCTAATCTACTGTTCATGCTCTTTAATCTTTTATTTTAAAATTCTAATCTTTTTGCTACTGCATGCATTTCATAGAAGGCATTTTGTAATGAACTATAATTCATAATACTTGTTGAAGAGTCAGAACTTACACTGGATGTTGGGGAATTCAAATTAACCATCAAACATATTTCTGGAGTTTCTTCATAAGCCATCTCAAGAGTTTCCCACATTTGTTTGGAAGTTTGGCAGTGTGATATCCTGAAAAATTCCTTTTTGTTAAGTGCAAATGTAATAATATTCTTGGCAGTGCAATCATCTTGAATTTGTTTCTTTTAGTGATCATTCAAGTTGGACCATTCTCTATTGAAAACAGAAGATCCTTGTTCAATAATATTCCAAACATTTATATCAATAGATTCAATAAAGATCTTCATCCTTATCTTCCAAAATGAATAATCTGTACCACAAAACAGTGGAGGTCTATTAATACAAGCACCCTCAGAAACTTTGTTTTCAGCCATTTGGATTGAAAGACTTGAGTAATTTTCAAGAACCTTGCTCTTGATACCAATTGTTAGAAAAGAAGGTTGAGATCAAGAGGGGGGGGGGGTGAATTCATCTTTGAAAGATTTTCGCAATTTACAGATTATCTATTTCAAAGATTAAGAGTTCTGACCAATTCTTGAATTAAAAAAAACAAGCAATTAAAATAAAGGCAGCAACATAATTAAAGAGAGTAAAGTTTGGGGAAATACAACCAAGATTTATACTGGTTCACCCAATCCCAGGGCTACTTCCAGTTCTCAGCCAAATTTCAGCTGAGTTCCACTAGATTGAATTTTTACATATTACAGATTCCAATCACACATCCAATCTACCACAAGAACCAAAATTCTAGTTCTTGCACCTAAACCTTCACCAAGAACCAACTTCCAGTTCTTGAACCAACCTGCAGCCAAATTCCAGCCACAGAATTTGTGCCCAACAATTCCAGGCACTCACAATACAACAAAGAATGATAGAAAACAAAAAAGAAGAAACCAGAACAATCTAACCCGGATTATGCAGTCCCTGCAGTATTAGTTTCTTCAAACAAAAAATGCAAAAATGACTCAAGAAAGAACTTTCAAAAACACCACAAAACTTGTGCGATTCTTTCTTGAAAAACTTCACTTATGATTGCTTGATTGATTGCTCAAAGGTATATTTTAAAAGACTGAAGCAATCCTGTTTATATAGAGATTTGTTCTAACTGCTGGTTTAATTAATCTGTTAAAATAATCTTTTAATCAGTTAAAAGTCTTGAATTAATCTGTTAAAACTTCTTTTAATCTATTAAAATGTTCTTCATTATTTTCCAGATTTGTTTAAATTGATACGGCAACGTTTCAATTGATTAAAACACTTTGTAAAAAATCCCTTAAGTTGTTTTAATCGATTAATTCACAATTTAATCGATTAAAATTCTGTCAAATATTTCCATAAAACATTCTAAGTGATTTTAACTGATAACAACTAGTTTTAATCGATTAAAACAATTAGCAGAAATTCCCTTAAATTGTTTTAATCAATTAATTCAATTTTACATCGATTAAAATTCTGACAGAACACCTTTAAAAATATTTCAAGTTGTTTTAATTGATTATTTCGAGTTTGTATCGATTAAAATACTGACAGAACATCTTTCAAAACACTTCAAGTTATTTTAATCGATTGTTTCGAGTTTGTATCGATTAAAATACTTCCAGAACACTTTCCAAAACATTTTAAGTGATTTTAATCAATTATTTTGAAACTATATTAGTTAAAACAATGGCAGAAAGTTTTCAAAAACTCCTTTAATGAAAATAATCTATTAATTCGAAAGTGTATTGATTAAAACAGTTCCAGTGAAAATAATCTTTACGCTTGCATCCCTCCGCTTCTAAATATCTGCTTGAGTGTGCAAAGGGGAGACTTCCCTTTTCCTCTTTCTGCTCGGCCCTTTGTAGGGTCATATCCTAGGCCATACTTGAAGGGGTTATCTTTGAATTCTGGGGGTTCCTTCATTCCTTGGGAATCTGACCCCAGTCCTTGGCCAGGATGGTAACCATGCTTCAACATCATGCGGGCTACCTTTCTATTGTTGGGAAGTCTCTCTACACTGGCGATTTCGAGCACTTGAAAAGATGTTTCAAGGGCTTCTTCAGTCGCATCCACATAAGGTTGGGTAGATGGGCCACTGATCAAGATATCGTCTTCTGCTTGGACCTTGACCAGTTTGTCATCTACTATAAACTTGACTTTTTGGTGGAGCGTTGAAGGTACTGCCTTAGCGTCATGAATCCAAGGCCTGCCGAGGAGACAACTATACACTGGAGTAATGTCCATTACATGGAAATCGACATTGAAGATAGTGGGTCCAACTTGGATTGGCAGATTGACTTCTCCCACTACTTCTCGCTTGGATCCGTCGAAGGCTCGAACAATAGTGCTGCTTGGGCACAGACAAGTTCCTTGGATAGTCAACTTGTCCAGTGTTCACTTGGGCATCACGTTCAAGGATGACCCGTTATCCACAAGAACTTTAGCAATGAGGTACTCCTTGCACTTCACAGAAATGTGCAAGGGCTTGTTGTGGCTTGACCCCTCAAGGGGGAGTTCTTCCTCTGTGAAGGTGAGGTGATCGCTTGCCGTAATGTGACCGACGATCCTCTCAACTTTTTCTTGGAATATACTATGAGGTACATGCGCTTCACTCAAGACCTTCATTAGGGTGTTTCTATGCGGTTCCGAGCTCATCATTAGAGATAACAGAGTTATCTTTGCAAGTGTATGATTGAGTTGGTCAATAATGGAATACTCGCTTTGTCTTATGAACTGGAGTAATATGTCGGTCTCCTCCTTGGATTCTTTTTATTCTTTTTCCTCGGTCTGTTTATTTTTCCCATTATTCTTGGGGGAATCCTCTTGTAACTCCTTGGGGGAGTAGATTCTTCCACTTCTGGTCATGCCCCCACTTCTGGTACAACATTATTTGATTCGTAGGGGAAAGGACGTGGCATAAATAGTCGCACAGGTGTTCTTGCCCCCTCTTCCTTATTGATTTTGAGAACCAAAGGCCGATGCTTATTATCCTCTTGTGGTGGATCAACCGTTGGGGAGAACTTGATTAAAAGCGGCTTTCTCTCCATTATTCTGATTTGGAAGACGTGTCAGTTAATCCTTCCTTTTTATTATCTTGTTTATTAAAATGAAGGAGGGGAAATTAAATATGCAAATGATTGATATGTATGCAAGTAGACAATTGTTGAATAAGAAAAATTTATTTACTCGTAGAAAGTGTACATTCCCCTATTCCACACTACGAAACAACTTTTGACAAAAACAGAAAAGCCTAAAGAAACCCACAAGCGGGTCTTGATCTCTATGCAATTCTCTTTCGGCTTCCTGGACATGACGAGTGAGTGCTTCAGTTTGCTTTTGGACCGCCTGGCTCATATCTTCAATGTAATTTTGAGCCTCTTTGATCTTCTCTTCTTAATGAACGACCAAGGCTTGCAGCTCGTCGAGCTTTGCAAGGGCTCGGTCCTTTTCTCGCAGTACTTGACCATACTGAGCTAGTCTGTCTCTTTCTTTGCAGCGTAGCTCAGTGAGACTTTTGTTAAGCCTCTGGTTGGCCTCTTGCTCTTGGCGTATTTCTGATCGAGTCCTTGTGAGGTCTTGTAGCAAATCCTTGATCGTCTAAGCCTGTTTTGCACATTCGGCCTCAAGGCGTGCTGATTTGCGATTATTTCTTGAAGTTGGCTATATGAGCTGGTTCTAGCAGCTTTAGATGCTCGGATAGCTTGCTCATTATAATCAGCACACTGGTCCTTGAGGCACTCTATTTCATGATCCTTTTTATTGCATTGCCTCTGTAGACCATCTATGATGAGGATAGATTCTTGCTCTCTTTCTTCAAGGGCCATCATCTGGGCTCCCATGATTTCTATCCTTCGGGTCAAGGTGTTGACTTGATTTTGTCGCTCTTCATTGTTTAAACGTGTAGCAAGTGAGGTGGATGGTTGCGACATCCCTCTTTTTTGTCTCCATTCCTCATAGTCACTGGAGATAGCTACTCGAGCTTTTCCTAGCTCTCTGTCTCCCATAAAGACTGGTTTCTCCCATGCTCTTCGCACATTCAGTGAATTAGCAACAGTGCATGGGTCTCCGAAGAAACACAGTCCTCCGAGCTCCTCTCGGGATATTGCAGTTTGGGTCCTCATGAGTTGTCTCATAGCTACTCTCGGCGAATAGGCTATGCAACCCCTGAGTCCTATCAACG
Organism: Sphenostylis stenocarpa; assembly: GCA_963425845.1. Taxonomy (NCBI): domain Eukaryota; kingdom Viridiplantae; phylum Streptophyta; class Magnoliopsida; order Fabales; family Fabaceae; genus Sphenostylis; species Sphenostylis stenocarpa. The sequence goes on from OY731403.1 coordinate 99,996,993, forward strand.
GTATGCTTGGATAATCCCCACATCTGATGAGGACTGGGCCGGGTCGGAGCCAAGGGCACACCCAGGATAATCGGTTGGCGTCCCACTGTTCCAACTCGACCTTCCACTCTAAGGTCAGGCATCGGTGGAGAGGGATTTTGGAGAAGCTTCTCAAAGGGTCGGGGAACATCCCCATGTGACTAGAGGTGTAGACATGCGTGATACCCCACACGAATAGTAGCGAAGAGCAACATCAGAGTTTTTTTCCTTGCTTCTGGCGACAAAATTCCACCGAGAGCAAGGTGTCGACAAGAAGTGCAGGCAGGGGACTCTTCGAGTTCATGTCCCAGGCGAAGAAGGCGTCCATGACGGCTTGGTCTACTGTGTCGATATGGAAGGGAAACAAGATTGTTCCAAATATGATTAAAGCCAGGGTTTTGTTAAAAGCAGCCCATTCTTCCCTTTCAGCCAAAAAGGACAGATGGTCTTCTAACATTAAGACTTTCCAACCCTGGACATTCCCTTTCTCTATCAGGGTAGTCTGCCTAAATGGCAATCGGATGATGGTAGCGACTTGTGCTGCAGAAGTATATGCCCCGTGGGGAATATGAACCCCAACTGATTTGGGCCATTTTAGCATAATCTCATACTCTTCCAAAGTAGGCACCATATTGAACTGCGGGAATTCGAAGCAGTGCAGACTAGAGTTCCAAAAATTCACTAGAACCCTGATAAAAATGGGATCGACACAGATCTTCAACAGGTCGAGAATCCGTCCATAGGATTTTTCAAAGTTGTTGCGGACCTCTGGTAGCATTATCGTGCAAAGTCGTTCCAGTTTCTCAGTATGGTACTGGGGAATGTCCACTTTCTTCAATTGTCTATTGGTCCCCTCCATTTTCTAAAATCCAAAATGCATGTTCATGAACATGATGTTTATTGTGGGTATGCATGCGAGTGTTTTTTTTTCCTATTTATCATGTTTTATTTCTACATGATGTATGATAGTATTCGTGTGTTTGTTTTCAGAAAAATAAACTACCTATATGGATGATTTATGAATTAAGTGTTTATGAACAAGGTCCCATTTATTTGATTTGGATCTTTATTTGATTTTATTTTGTTTTAGAGCCTTTTATCTCTTTTGTCGGACTGCGTGGCAACTTAGCTTATAAAGAACCTGAAACCAGGCTAGCTAAAAGGCAGACTGTCTGAGATAAAATGGTTTATTGCGAAAGAATAATATTAGTGTTCCTTATCTCTTCTGTCGGACTGCATGGCTACTTAGCTTACAAAGAACCTGAAGCCAGGCTAGCTTAAAGGCATACTGTCCGAGATAAGGGTGTTTATTGTAAAAAAAACTATTTTTCTTTTGTGATTTTTCTGTTGTTTGGTTATTCTATGCAATCAAATCCAACAAACAAATGCACATACAATTCACTCATTCGCGATCAGGCGAGAAGTCGTTTTAATCACAAGGTAGGGTTTTCCTGCAGAAAAGTGTTTTAGCAAGGGTAGGTTCTAACTGTTCTTACCAAGGCTTAGGCCCCCCAGACCATTATAGGGTCCGCACTCTCCAGCCTTCTGACCATGCTTAGCACTAAGGCCATAGTCAGTCTTTGTGCCAAAAGAGGAAGGTTATCACCTTGAGTGGTGGTTTTCGATCATACCGGTGGGCACATGGCCCTCACTACGGCAAATCGTAGCTGCCACCCACTCCCTATGGATTTCTCACTTGCCCCCGGGTATAGAGGGAACTGTTGTGTGCAAAGGTTTGTGTACAGTTTTTATTTCAAACAATTGCATAAAATAAACAAACAACAGTTATTAAAGACAAGCAATTAAAGCATGTTATAATACAAGGTAGGGTAAAAGCAAAATTTCTAAGTTTATTTATTAAACCGGCCCATCACTAAATGGGATCAACTCTCTAGGCTTCCCCAGTGGAGTCGCCATCTGTCGTCGCCATCAAAAGGAGGCAGTCGGAGCGACGTGATGGTTTTGACTTTCCATTTTTCGTGTTTTATATGGGTGGAGTACAATGCCTTTAGGTTGTCCGATAACCGGGCAGAACCTAAGGGCGAGGTTTTCAAAAAAAGAGCTCTTAGATCGTCCGATAACCGGGCTGACCTAAGAGCAAGATTGAGAGGGTTTTTATGGAGTCGCCACCGATGTTTTTACCATAAACATCGAAAAAGGAAAGAAAAAGGCATTGGTTTTGTTGAAACATACAAGGATATGAATATTGAACATACATGGATATGAAGCCTGTAGATTTTGATGATGATTCAAGAACAAAGGACTTAAAGATTTGAAGACTTGTAATGTTATGTAATAACTCTGTTTTGATGATTTTGAGTTTATAAATTTAGAGTCTAAGATAGCCAGCACATAGTCTACTCTTTAAAAGCTTCAAAAACTCATTTTTATCAAAAACATATTGGATTAATCGATTAAATGGCAGGATAATCGATTATTACAGAGAGAAAAACCATTTTATGTATCAGCTCTCTGGAATAATCGATTAAAGCCCTTGTTAATCGATTAACAGGGCTGTTAATCGATTAATTACCCTATTAATCGATTAAACTGCGTGGATTTGGGTTCCAGGTGAATTTGGCTCTATAATAATCAATTAACACTCAAGATAATCGATTATTTTAGTTAGATATGTGTTTTGAATTTCAAAATTGGACCAAGTTTCGAAAACCCTAGTCCCAATTCACCAGGTTTCGAAAATTCCCAATTCTCAAACCCTAATCCATCTACTTAAGGTTCTCTAAGGCTCTCTGCAAAATTAACAACTTTTTTTCAAACAAAAGTTGAGAGCTGTGACTGCCAGAGAACTGTTTGTTGGAGGAAAAAGGGGCTTTTGGAACCTAGTGTGGGCTAGAAGCGATAAGAATCACTAAGTGGGTTTTCTTGGTGGATTGTGTGTTGTGCCGTCTCTAGGGAAAACTGTTCTTCATCTCTTGTGTGACTCAAGAGAGGTGTTTTTGTTACCTTATCTTTTCAATTGTTATCTCTTGTGTGATTATAGTGACAGCGTTAATCCTCTGTTTGAGTGATTAACAACTGGACGTAGGGTCTTTTCATCCGAACCAGTATAAATCATCTGTGTAAGACTCTATCCTTGCTCTATTTACTTTACCCAGCAATTGAATCAGTGAAATTTGGGAAAATTTTTAAAACCCTAATTTTTGTTAAGAAACCAATTCACCCCCCCTCTTGGTTTTTGTCCGAAAACGCAAACATTCCGCTGCGCAATTCTAACAAGTGGTATCAGAGCTTGCTTTGATAGTCATTCAAATTTTTGAAAATGGCCGGACAACATCAAAAGTTTGCCAAGGGCACTTCTATCAATAGACCCCCACTTTTTGTGGGTCAAAATTATCCCTTTTGGAAAGTTAGAATGCAAATATTTTTAGAGTCTGTTGATAGAGGTGTTTGGGACACAATTTTAAACGGTCCCTTTATTCCTAAAATTTATGAAAATGTAGTAGAAGTTTCAAAACAATTTTCTAGATGGACAGCGGAGGAAAATAGAAAAACTCAATATGATGTTAGGGCTAGAAATATAATTTCATCTGCGTTAACCCTTGATGAGTTTTACAGGATCTCCGTTTGTAAAAGTGCTCAAGAGATGTGAGAAATGTTGAGAGTGACCCACGAAGGTACCGATGACGTTAAGAGAGCACAGAAAAATTTACTAATCCAAGAATATGAGATGTTCCGAATGCAACAAGGAGAAACGATCTTTGATGTTCAAAAGCGTTTCACACACATTGTGAACCATCTCACCGGGTTAGGTAAAATTTTTTATGTTGATGAATTAAACGTAAAAATTTTTGAAATCTTTGGATAGGAAATGGTAACCTAAGGTGACGGCCATCACGGAGTCACAAAATCTTGCCACAATGTCTATGGCGGCGCTCTTTGGAAAATTGAGAGATCATAACCTAGAGGATAGGTTTGATGCTCAGTTCAATAGCGATGCAAGTGAAGAGTTTTAATCTCTTCCACATATCTCTTTGTTTGTAATGATGTTACTTTATGAAATAAAATTTGTATTTTTGCTTTGTTTGAGGGGGAGTTATTTATAAATTATGCATCTATTGAGGGGGAGCTTCCAATTTTTTGATCATAATCAAAATAGGGGGAGAAATTTATTTAAAGCTTCTTATGTTTATTAAATTTAAATATTATCTGGTATGTTTAATGTTTTTGATCGCCAATATTGTGTAAAAAGAAAAAAAATCAATAAAAAAAAGAAGCCCATAGAAGCCAAAGGCAAAAAAAAAAGGGCAAATTACTCGGTAGGAAACCCACTAAGGGGGCTACGTAAAAATTAGGGTTGACCCGCTAGGAAACCCGAACAATAATAAAGGGTAGCCTAGGCAGAAGTTAGGGTTACAAAATAAGGTCTGCTAGGATTCCCAAAATAAGAAAAAAGGAAACCTAGAAAAAAGTTAGGGCCAAAACACAGTATCCTAGTCTGAGAACCCAAAGGGCAGTCTAGGGAAGTCAAGTAGCCATAGAAAGCAATAGAAATTGGCTAAGACGCAAATCCTCAACGCAAGACGTTTATTTAACATCAGCTTAAACACTTTGACCAACCTTGGCCCGCCATTCTTACAAAACCCCTTTTGAATAAAAAATAAAAATTCAATCGTCTAAAACACAAGCCTTTGAATAAATTATCCTCTTACTTCTCTTCTCTTGACCTTTATCATAACATTCTGATAATTAGTGGGGGAATATGGAGGTATATAATGAACAAGAGGATTGAAACCTCTAGAGGAAGGAAAAAATGCACCGACATGGCAAGTTTGCTCCTCAACCAACAATTATTCTTCGGACATATTAGGTCTGAATTGGTACAAACAAGTACAACTAGAAAACGACATCAGAAAGACCTCGTCTTCAAAAGACACACTAGTTAATCCTTCTGAAAATTCAACGAAATAGCATTATAGGACACATAACATGAAAACATTGCATGCATAGATGTTTTTGAACAAGGTCCTATATTTTTCAAAAAAAAAAAAAGTTTCGAAAAGCCCAGACGGTCGTCTTGTTTGGCGAGACCGCCGACTCAATATTCACTAAAAGCGAGACCACCGTCTCGCCATTTTCTAAAGGCGAGACTGCCTTCTCATTTGGCGAGACGGCCGTCTCGCCATATTGCAAAGAGCGAGACCGCCGTCTCGACATGCCAGACGGCGGTCCTGAACTTCAAAAATTCGAGATCGGCGTCCCGAATCCTAGACGGTGGTCCCGACCAAAAATAAATTTTTCTATATAAAGGGGTTTTTGGGTTAGTTTTAAAGCACTCCATTCCTGAATCCTCTCATACATCTTTGAGTGTCTTTGACCAAAATGCAACAAGGAGAATCTTCCAGGCCCCGAAAGAGAGGTCGGGGATCCGACCCGAGCGCTCCCGCACCACAGGCTCCTCCAGACCCTACTCAGCTCACGCCACAACACCAGGCCAGGCTGGATCACATCAGGGGCTACTCTTGGCACCCCATGCTATGGTTAGACTACGATATCCTGGCCGAGTTCGATTGGGAAGAGGATGTGCAAGGCAACATCCATAGCATCGGGTGGGACTTCCTCCACCTGGGCCCTTCGACTCGCATCTACAAGCAGGTCGTGATGGAGTTCCTTGCCTCTGTCACAATGATCGACATGCCTACGCTATTCCGGGTGTCCCTCCGACGAGGATGGTCTCGTACTACATGAACGGGACCTACCGGATGATGACGTTGGATGAGTTCAACGTCACCATGGGCTTTAACCAGCCCGCGGACACCCTGACGCCGGAATATCAGGGAGCTATCTGTGAGCGGCCGGCTGGCCTCACAATCGGTGAGATATGGGAGGATCTCACTAGGTCACAGATTATACCGGCCTTGATGTAAGGGTCAACACTCAGCCTCCTCTCTGCATCTGTCATAAGCTGCTAGCAGGGATGATCCATGCACGAAAGGAGAGTCAGGGGAAGATCACTCATCCTGATCTCTTTGTGCTGCACTGCATGCTACATAGACGCTGATGTAATCCCGACTACTTCTTTATGAGGAGTCGCCCCGTTGGAGCCATCCTCATGGCTCCCCTCATCACCCTGCTGGCCGAGAGATGGGGATGCCCCAATGGGGAGGATATTCCCTCCATCCTGCGACCCAAGCTTATTAGTGGGTCCATGCTCGTCAGCATGGGCATGCTCATCAGGCAAGGGTCCCAGGTGATCCTCCACCCCGCACTCGCCATGACCCTAGACATCCAGGATCTGGATGCGTCGCAGGAGATCCCGATGCCCCCAGAGTTTGAGCAGTGGCAGCAACATCAGTATGGGGATGATTTTCCTGGCGTCCACCGTCACATGGATGACATTCGCCAGTAGTTAGACCATGTCACCGCCGTATGAAAAAGACAAAGGCGGTCGGAGCGACGCGATGGTTTCGACCCTTTTGATTTTCGCGTTTTTTATGGGTGGTTACAACGCCTTTAGGTTGTCCGATAACCGGGCTAACCTAGGGGCGAGGTTTTCGAAAAGTGTCCTTGGGTTGTCCGATAACCGAGCTAACCCAAGGACTTATTTATTTTGGGTTCTGTGGAGTCGCCACCGATGTTTTTACCGGAAACATCGGAAAAGGTTTTTAAAAGGCGTTGGTTTTCGAAAACCAACTTTGGTCATTAGAACCAGAGTTGGGTAAGGGAGTTAGTTACGTGGTAAAGGAAGTATTAGTTCCTTTACTACGCCCCTTTCGGGTTCCCTATGACAGGCCATCTTTTTATGTTAATAAATAAACCGGAAAATACTCTTTTGCCCTTTTTATTGTGCGGAATTTAAAGTGATGACTACATGGCCATAATCTATTGCATATTTAAAATTAAAGCGTTAAAAGTAGAGAGGGAGAAATTAAACCTCTGAAGCAAGCTTTTTATATTTCTTTAAAATAAAAGGGTGCTTTTTGGTAGCCCTTCACTCTACAAGACGCCGGAACCACTTCTGGACGTCGAAAAATGCTCTCAAAGACACTCAGAAACTCCGGAAATGCGTCAGAGGGATTCTAGAGAGAAGTTTTTAGAGAGAAGGCAGAGCTAATGCTTGAGGTGTGTGGAAATGAGGGTGGGAGGACCCCTATTTATAGGTTTTCGCGCTGTCAGGTGGCGAGACAGGCGGTCTCGTCTGACAGGGTCGAGATTGCCGTCTCGCCCTGTCAAATGCATCGAGACCGCCGTCTGGGGAAACGAGACTGCCATCTCGTCCTTTGCAGGTGGCGAGACCGCCGTCTCGCTTGACGAGACGGCGGTCTCGCCACATGCATGAGGCGAGACGACGGTCTGGGAAGTCCAGACGGCGGTCTCGTCCCAACAAGGCGAGAAAACTTATTTTTTGGTACAGAAACTCCCTCCTATCCTAGTATGGGGCCTAATAGTCTCTCCTAATGGCTTGTTAGGCTTCTTCCATCTTCAAATAGGAGGTCTTCTGATTTTTATTTGGAGGCCGGGCAAGATTTGGGGTCTACAGCTGCCCCCCCTTTACCTGACTAGTCAACTGTTGGTCTGTTGTGCCAAACAGATTGACAGGAAGGTAAAGGAGTTGACCCTCTTGCCCGGTTGCCCTTCGGATGTCCCGTCTTGCGGCGGTTGACCTTCTGGGGAAAACTTCGGTGTTCGTGCACTTCCAGGATACTACTTCTGACGTAGCTGATCCCTTTGGTTAACACGTGGTAAAACCTCAGGATACTCCTTCTGACGGTAGTCGATCCTTCAGTTGATGGGTATAAACCCCCCATCAGGCTGGTTGTTGTAGTCCGTTGTGTGGGAAAGGATGGGTATGAACCCCCCATCAGGCTGGTACAGTCTGTTGTGTGGGACCGGATGGGTATGAACCCCCCATCGTGGTGGTACACCCGTTGTGTGGGACTCGGATGGGTATGAACCCCCATCGTGGTGGTACAGTCCATTGTGTGGGATTGGATGGGTATGAACCCCCCATCAGGGTGGTACAGTCCGTTGTGTGGGACCACCGGATGGGTATGAACCCCCCATCAGGGTGGTACAGTCCGTTGTGTGGGACCGGATGGGTATGAACCCCCCATCAGGGTGGTAATGCGACTTACTGATCCGGCTCGAGCGCAAATCAGGCGTTACGCGTGCGCAGGTTGATAGGTATAAACCCCTTATCAGGCTGGTACAGTCCGCTGCGTAGGACTGGTGGTGGTGGCGGCTTACTGCTCAGGTGGCTCATGCGCCTGCTCTCTGGGGAGTGATTTTTGTGTTGGTAGATGGTTCTTGGACCTCTTGAATGGTCATCCAGGCTGTGCCAGGGATTTTGTTGGGCGTTTCATCCAGCTTTGTTGGTTGCTGGGGATTCTTTGTTTTTGCTCTTTTGGTGGTGATCATCCGATCCTTGCTGGTTGGTCGGATGGGTCTTGGTTTTGTTCGACTCTTGCTTGGCAGTCGAAATTTTGTTGGTTGAGGTGATGGCTTAATCCTGCCTTTTTCTCGCGGTTTTAGGATTTTGGCTTTTTCTTGAGCGTACGCCTTTTCTTTTTAAGTTTAAGTTTTTTTTTTTTGGTTCGCTGGCTTTTGCAAGAGATGGCAAAAAGATGCATGAAATAAAATTTTATTTATGGGGGGAATTTTATTACAACCCTATCTTTGTAAGCACTATCCCTAGGGGCTATCCTCTGGGCCCGATCCCTGGGGAGGGAAATGCTGGTACATGTGGTACCGGAAGTCCGCATGCTCTTGGACTACTGTCGCCGCCTCCCAAAAGAGGGGCGGTCGGAGCGACGCGATGGTTTTTTTCGACCCTCTTTGATTTTCGCGTTTTTTATTGGTGGTTACAACGCCTTTAGGTTGTCCGATAACCGGGCTAACCTAGGGGCGAGGTTTTCGAAAGTATCCCTGGGTTGTCCGATAACCGGGCTAACCCAGGGACTTATTTAGTTTGGGTTCTATGGAGTCGCCCCCGATATTTTTACCATAAACATCGGAAAAGGGGTTTTAAAAAGGCGTTGGTTTTCGAAAACCAACTTTGGTCATTAGAACCAGAGTTGGGTAAGGGAGTTAGTTACGTGTAAAGGAAGTGTTAGTTCCTTTACGACGCCCCTTTCGGGTTCCCTATGATAGGCCGGCTACTTTGAATAAATAATTAAACTGGAAAAATGCGCTTTTACCCTTTTATTATGCGGAATTTAAGTTTATGACTACATGGCCCTAGCTTCTATTGCGTAATTTAAATGGCAGTAATAAAAATAGAGAGGGAGAATATGCACCTCCAAAGCAAGCTTTTATATTTTAAAAGAGAGGGTGCGTTTTGGCAACCCTTCACTCTACAACTCTCGAAACTTCGGAAATGCCTCTGAGGGATTCTAAAGGAGATTTAGAACGCTCGCTTTATGCCTAGAGACACTCGTAAACTCCGAAATGCCTCTGAGGGATTCTTAGAGAGAGAAAATCTAGAGAGAAGGGAGAGCTATGTTGATTTTGTGTGGAAATGAGGGGGGGAGGACCCCTATTTATAGTTTTTCGCGCCTGACAGGTCGAGACCGCCGTTTCCTCTGACAGGGTCGAGACCGCCGTCTGGAAAGTCCAGACCGCCGTCTCGTTCATGGCAGAGGGTCGAGACCGCCGTCTGGATAATCCAGACCGCCGTCTCGACTAGGCAGGAATCGAGACCACCGTCTAGAAAATCCAGACCGCCGTCTCGACCTTTGCAGGAATCGAGACCGCCGTCTCGACCTTTGCAGGTGACGAGACCGCCGTCTGGACAATCGAGACGGCGGTCTCGTCCTGGCGTTGAGACGAGACGGCGGTCTGGTCCTTCCAGACGGCGGTCTCGTCCCTTCAGGGCGAGAAACTTTATTTTTCGGGTCAAAAAACCTTCCTATCCTAGTACGGGGGCCTAATAGTCTCTCCTAGTGGCTTGTTAGGCTTCGACCGTCTTCAAATAGGAAGCTTTCTGACTTTATTTGGAGTCCGGGCAAGATTTGGGGTCTACAGCTGCCCCCCTTTACCCGACTAGTCGACTGTTGGCTTGTTGTGCCAGACAGGTAGACAGGAAGGTAAAGGAGTTGACCCTCTTGCCCGGCTACCCTTCGTACGTCCCGTCTTTGTGGCAGGTGATCCTCTGCGGAGATGTTGTGTTTATGCACCTCTGGAATACTACTTCTGACGTAGCCGATCCCTTTGGTTGACACGTGGTAGAACCTCCTGGATACTACTCCCGACGTAGCCGATCCTTCGGCTGATGGGTATAAACCCCCCATCAGCCGGTAGTTACAAGCCGTTGTGTGGGACTCGGATGGGTATGAACCCCCCATCAGGCCGGTACGGTCCGTTGTGTGGGACCGGATGGGTATGATCCCCCCATCAGGGTGGTAGTGGCGACTTACTGTTCGGGTGGCCCATGCGCCGTTTAGGCACTCCTTTGGGTGCTGGTTGATAGGTATAAAACCCCCTATCAGGCTGGTACAGTCTACTGCGTAGGACTGGTGGTGGTGGCGGCTTACTGCTCGGGTGGCTCATGCGCCGTTTAACTGGGGAGTGATTTCTGTGTTGGTGGTTTGGACCTTTCTGGAATGGTCATCCGGGTTGCCGGAAATCTGGTTTGTTGTTCATCCAACTCTATTGGTTGCTGGGGATTTTTGTTTTTAACTTTTTGTGGTGGTTATCCGACTCTTGCTGGTTGGTCGGGTTTTTCTTTGTTTTGTTCGACTTTTGCTTGATAGTTGAAATTTTGTTTGGTTAAGGTAGTTGTTTTAATCCTGCCTTTTTCTCACGGTTTTATCTCTTTTTTCTCGCGATTTTGGATTCTGGCTTTTTATTGAGCGTGTGCCTTTTTCTTTTTTTAGCTTCTTTTTTTTTTTTTGTTATGCTGGCTTTTGCAAAAGAAGGCAAAGGATGCGGGAAATAAAATTTTATTCATCGGAAATTTTATTACAGCGGCTTTTATTTTAACCAAGCATAGCCTCTAAGAGTCATCATCATCGAAGGGGTGCTGTAGGGAAAATGTTTATACATGTGGTAGCGGAAGTCGATTTGTTCCTGGATTTCATCTTTGTAATCCTCCTAGAACATCGTCCACTCCCGCCGCATCCTCTCGTCGCTCTTGGCGGATCTCATCTTGGCCCTCCTGAAAGGCCTGTTGGCGAACGTCTTGGACCTGCCGCCACTGGGTCTGCTGCTCTTGCCATATCGCCATTTGGCCGAACTGCTGGCTCAGATCGTCCATGTGTTGGTGGAGGCTAGCAAAGTCCTCCGTGTACGGCGGTGGTTGTTGCCGTTGCCGCGCCGCCGTCGCCGTTGCCGGGAGCCGGGAGATGTGGGCGTATCCCGCATCGCCACTATTCCTCGGAGGTCCAGCTCAAAGTCCAGTGGTGGGATGCGGGCGAACCGACTCTCCTCGACGTATCAAGCATCCCCATGCCGACCAAGCATTGGCCCGTTGATGGGCTCTGGTCGCAGATTGCGGCCAGCTCTTCCCGGCCGGGGCACCCCATTCTCTCTCGCTAGAGGGGTGATGAGGGGAGCCACAAGGAACGCCCCGTGGATCTACTCCCAAAGTCCTTCAGTGGCCCTCAGGAGGAAGTACCCGGGATTGCAGCGCTGTCTCTCGGTGCATGCAATAGAGGACAAAGAGGTCAAGGAGGGATATCTTCCCCGACTCTCTTTTCTTGCATGGATGAGTGCCCGCGCCAGCCTTGTGGCGTATGCGAGTGGTGGGGGAGTGCAGACCCCCTCATCAATGAGGGCAATGTGGTGGCTCCCGTGAGCTCATGCCACATCTCGACAGCTGGTGAGGTTGGTGGGCCTAGAGCAAATGGCCTCACGATACTCCCGAGTTAATGCCGCTTCGGCCGGATGAATCCAATGGACACATTGAATTCCTCCAAAGTGGTAGTGTGGTATTGCCCACCCATAAAATAGTTGACCATTTTGGTGGGCCGCATGCCCGAGGCCATAGAGGGGATCTCAATGAGGGAGACCGAGGCTGGAAATTCGAGTACCGCTTGTGGGTACACATGAATGGGTGGAGGCTGTAGCAGAAAACCCCACCCGATGCTATCGATGTGCGCTCGGACGTCTTCTTCCCATCCGAACTCGGCCAAGATGCCGAAGTCCAAGTGTTAGCAGGGAATGCCACCGGTAATTTCTGAGGTTGTCCGAGCGGGCCTGGTGTTGTGGTTGAAGTTGAGAAGGGTCTCGGGGTGGCGGTGGTGCCAAGCCGCTAGCGCCGCGGTGGCCCTTCTCTTCCCGGAGCCACTTCGCTAAACATCTTGAGTGGGGAAGGCTTGGGAGAGCAAAATATGAGTGTTGGAGGCTTTGGAGGCTTGGAGAGTTGTGAGGAAACCCCCAAGCGCGCCCCCCTTTATATAGGATTTTTTTCGAGTCGAGACCGCCGTTCGGGAAGTCGAGACGGCGGTCTCGTTTTG
>OY731403.1:100009523-100082143 GCA_963425845.1 Sphenostylis stenocarpa
TTTTTCTAAGTTGTTTTAATCGGTTGAAATACGTTTTAATCGATTGAAACTCTGTACAAAAATTTTCCAAGTTATTTTAATCGATTGAAATAAGTTTTAATCGATTGAAATAAGTCTGATCGGTCATAATTCAATTCTGATCGATCATAACCAACTCTGATCGGTCATAATTTCATTCTGATCGATCATCCTGACTTCCAAAGTGGTTTTAATCGATTAAAACGTGTTTTAATCGATTAAAAGCAATCTGATCGCTCATATTTAAAATCTGATCGATTATATTTCATTCTGACTTGTTATATTCGAATTCAAATTGGTCATAAAGGGTTTTAATCGATTAAAAGAGGTTTGTATCGATTAAAATACTGTAAAAACACTTCTTAAAACATTCTAAGTGTTTTTAATTGTTTCTTTCAAAGCTATATCAGTTAATAAATTTGTTAGGAAAGTTCTTTGACAAAATGCTTTTGTTTTTTATTTGTTTAAAACTATTTTTGAGGCATTTTGCAAATTGAGTGAAGGAGTTTCATGCAGTGGAAAAAGGTAAAGTGGTTTTACCTAAGCTTTCTGATAAGACACACTAAGTCTTCAGCTCCATTCTTCTGAGTGACTTGTTTGACTGTTGCAGAGTTGACCTTTGACTTTATCTTTGACTTCATCAAATCACTGAGATCTTTGCTAGTATCACTTTCATCCTTCACTTTTAATAAACAAGATAATAAAAAGGAAGGATTAATTGATACATCTTCCGCAATAAAAAAGATGGAGAGAAAATCGTTCGTAATCAAGCTCTCCCCAACGGTCGATCCACCCCAAGAGGACAATAAGCCTCAGTCGTTGGTCATCAAATTCGTTAAAGAAGAGGGGAAAAGGACGCCTTTGCGATTATTTGTGCCTTGTCTTTTCTCCTATGATTCAAATAAAGCTATACTGTGGAGATACGGGGAATCTTCACCCATCAAGGAGAACGTCTCCAATATAGCCGACATTGGGGGCATGACAAGAAGCAGAAGAATCTACTCCCCCAAGGAGTCACTAGAAGATGCCCCCAAGAATAAAGGGAAGAATAAACAAACCGAAGAAAAATAAAATAAAGAATCCAAGGAAGAGACTGATGAGCTGCTCCAGTTTATAAGGCAAAGCGAATATTCCATCATCGATCAACTCAATCACACACCTGCAAATATAACTTTGTTATCAATAATGATAAGTTCGGAATCGCATAGAAATGGCGAAGCGCATGTACCTCATACAATATCCCAACAAAAAGTTGAGCAGATCGTCAGCTACATCACAGCCAGCGATCACCTCACCTTCACAGATAAAGAACTCCCTCCTGAAGGGTCAAGCCACAACAAGCCCTTGCATATCTCCATCAAATGCAAGGAGTATCTCATTGCCAAAGTTCTTGTGGATAACGGGTCATCCTTGAATGTGATGCCCAAGTGCACACTCAATAAGTTGACCATTCAAGGAACCTGCATGCACCCAAGCAGCACTATCATTTGAGCCTTCGACGGATCCAAACAAGAAGTAGTGGGAGAAATCAATCTGATAATCCAAATTGGTCCCACTATCTTCAATGTTGATTTCCACGTGATGGATATTACTCCGGCATACAGTTGTCTCCTTGGAAGACCTTGGATTCACGACACTAAGGCAGTACCTTCAACGCTCCACCAAAAAGTCAAGTTTATAGTAGACGACAAATTGGTCACGGTCCAAGCTGAAGATGACATCTTGATCAGTGGACCATCTACCCAACCCTATGTGGATGCAGCTGAAAAGGCCCTTGAAACATCTTTTCAAGTGCTTGAAATCGCCAGTGTAGAGAGACTTCCCAGTAACACGAAGGTAGCTCGCATGATGATGAAGTATGGTTACCATCCTGGCCAAGGGCTCGGCGCAGACTCCCAAGGAATAAAGGAGCCCCCAGAATTTAAGGATAATCCCCTGAAGCATGGCCTAGGATACGACCCTACAAAGGGCCGAGCTGTGAAAAGAAAAGAGAAGTCTCCCCTCCGCACACTCAAGCAGATCTTCCGAAGCAGAGGGATACAAGCGTCGAGAGCATCTCTAGTCATTAGGAGTTCTTTTTCCTTTCTTAAGGGATGTAAACCCAATGATTGTTAGAGATTATCCCTGGGGCTAGCCCGACCCCCGGGCATCTTAAGGGCACATATTCCCTCTTAATTAATAAGAATACAATTCTTAGTATCTGCTTCTCTTCTTGCTATTTATGTCTAAACCTCATAATAACCATATTTAAGCAAACTTTTTCAAAAGTGCGTCAAAATAACCAAATCGCACCATCGCCAAAAAAATATAATCAAACTGATTAACTAGAAACACGGAATAAGGTTTTACCTCATCATAATAAAACCGTGTTTCGCCAATATTGTGTAAAAAGAAAAAACATAAATCAAAAGAAGCCCATAGAATCCAAAGGCCAAAAAAAAAGAGGGCAAATTACCTGGTAGGAAACCCACTCAAGGGGGCTACGCAAAAATTAGGGTTGACCTGCTAGGAAACTCGAACAATAATAAAGGGTATCCTAAGCAGAAGTTAGGGTTACAAAATAAGGTCCGCTAGGATTCCCAAAACAAAAAAAAAGGAAATCTAGATAAAAGTCAAGACCAAAACACAATATCCTAGTCTGAAAACCCAAAGGGCAGTCTGGGGAAGTCAATCAGCCATAAGGAAGCAAATAGAAATCGGTTAAGAAGCAGATCCTCATAAACAAAACGTTTCTTTAACGTTAACTTAAACACTTTAACCAACCCTTGCCAGTGATTCTTACAAAATCCCCCTTTGAATAAAAAAGTAAAAATATATAATCGTCTAAAACACAAGCCCTTCATTAAATTATCCTCTTACTTCTCTTCTCTTGACCCTTATCACAATATTCTAATAATTAGTGGGGGAATATGGAGGCATATAATCAACAAGAGGATTGAAACCTCCAGAGGAAGGAAAAATTACACCGACTTGGCAAGTTTGCTTCTCAATCAACAATTATTCTTTGGTCATAGTAAGTCTGGAATGATATATGGGGATCCTCATGCCCTCAGAGTTTGAGCAGCAGCAGCAATATGGGGATGACTTTCCCAATGTCCATCGCCGCATGGATGATATCCACCAACAGCTGGACCAGATGTCCCTGAGGCAGGACGTCTTCGAGACGCAGCTGGAGACTATCAGCCAGAGGTAGGAAGGAGTGATACAGAGCTTGGACACAAACAACCAGCATGTGCTCGGCATGATCTGGAGCCAAGAGGAGTTTCAGAGGCACATGCTTCGACAGTTTCCTCCTCCTGAGCCGTCTTCAGCCTCGCAATCGATTCCGCCGCCGCCTTAGGAAAATTATTGTATATATATCTGTTGTATAAAATTCATGATATATAAATAAAATCTTTTGGTTAAGCTATTTGCCTTTACTCTCTTTCAAAAAAGTCAGCGTACTAAAACGAGACTAAAAAGTAAAAAGGCTTATGCATTATCTTGAAAAAGCCAAAATCCAAAATCACGAGAAAAAAGAATAAACCGCGGAAAAAGGAAAAAATAAAAATTCCCAAACATTAACCTCCATTCTCCCATCAAAGAGAAAAGGCAAACAACCAAAACGTCTGCCTGCTTAGAAGCGTTACCAAAATCAACAAATCCCCAGCGGACCATTGCCTGCATAAAAGGCATTCACAAAAATCCCCGACAGCCAACAAAGTTGGATAACCATTACAAAAAGCTCGAAAAATAAGAGTCCTCAGCATCCAACCAGCTGGAAGAAGACCAACGAATTCCCAGCACACTAGAAGACTTCATCAAAAAAAGTCAAAAGCAAATTATCAAGCAAAAAACATTCCCCACAAACGCATGAACAAAATCAGTAAGTCGCATCAGTCCTACAAAGTGGACTTTACAACCAGACGGGGGTTCATACTCGCCAAACCAGATGGGGGTGCGTTCTCATCAAGCCTTACAAAAGGGAGCTTAAACCAGACTTTACAACCAAGGGGTCAGTTACCGCGTCAAAGGAGCATCCCAAGGTTACAACAATTAGACGGGGGTTCGTACTCGTCAAATTAGATGGGGTGCGTACTCATCAAGCCTTACAAAAGGGGGCTTAAACCAGACTTTACAACCAAAGGGGTTAGCTACCGCATCAAAGGAGCATCCCAAGGTTACAACAACTAGATGGGGGTTTGTACTCGTCAAACCAGATGGGGTGCGTACTCATCAAGCCTTACAAAAGGGGGCTTAAACCAGACTTTGCAACCAAAGGGGTCATCAAGGGAGCATCTTGGAGGATCACACTTAGTGTCTAGAAGGTCAACTACCATGACAAGAGAAGCAACCAAAGGACAGCCGAGCAAGAGGGTCAACTCCTTCACCCTCCAGTCGATCTTTTTGGCATATTGAGCCAACAGTCGACTAGTCAGGTGAAGGGGGGGGCAGTTGTAGACCCCAAATCTTGCCCGGCCTCAAAATAAAGAGCAAAAGACTTCCGTTCGAAGATGGGCAAGGCCTTAAAGGTCCCTAGGATTGACCAATAGGCTCCATATTAGAATAGGAAGGTTTTTTGTACACTAAAAATAAAAATTTCACCCAAAGGGTCGAGACCGCCGTCTCATTTGGCGAGATCGCTGTCTCGTTTGATGAGACCGCCATCTCACCACTCGCCAAAGGAGAGACTGTCGTCTCGTTTGGCGAAACTGCCGTCTCGCCACTCGCCAAAGGCGAGATCGCCGTCTCGCCACTTGCCAACGGCGAGACCACCGTCTCGTTTGGCAAGATGGTCGTCTCGCCATTTGCTAAAGGCGAGATGGTGGTCTCGAAAGTCGAGACGGTGGTCCCGACCTTGTCAGGCGAGACAGTGGTCCCGACCTGACAGGTGCAAATTTCTATAAAAGGGGGGTGATTCTCCTCATTTGGAACACCTTCTACAACTTCTCCAACTGCCTGCTTCTCAAAATACTCTCCTAGGACCCCTCTGAAGCATTTCCAGAGTCTTAGAGTTCTTAGAAAGCATTCTAAAGTGCTTCAAGAGAAGAGTGAGCTGCATTGTAGAGTGTGGGGTTTGCCAAAAAGCGCCCTCTTCAAGAACATTTTATAAAAAGCTTGCTTCGAAAGTTCTTTCATATCCCTTATTCTATTTTATCGCTTTTATTAGTTACTATCTATGTGCATTATTTCTTAAGGGCCATGTAGTCAATAATTTAAATTTTACAATGAATAAATAAGAGTAAAAGCGTAGTTTTAATGTTTTTATTTCTTTATAAAAATAGTCCATCATAGGGAACTTGAAAGGGGCATCGTGGGGAAGTTAATACCTTCCCCACACGTAACTAACTCCCTTACCTAACTCTGGTTGTAATGACTGTCGCCGCTGTCAAAAAAGGCGGTTAGAGCGACGCAATGGTTTTGCTTTGACTCGCGTTTTTTAAACTGATGCTACAACGTCTTTAGGTTATCTGATAAACGGGCTAGACCTAAAGGCGAGGTTTTCAAAAAAGGGTTCTAGAGTCGCCACCAATGTTTTATCCAGAAACATTGGAAAAGGAAGAAAAAGAAGGCGTTGGTTAAAAAAGTCAACTTTGGCCATTATAACCAGAGTTGGGTAAGGGAGTTAGTTACGTGTAGGGAAGGTATTAGCTTCCCTACGACGCCCCTTTCGGGTTCCCTATGATGGACCGTTTATTTTATAAATAAAAAACTCTAAAATTACGCTTTTACCCTTATTTATTCATTTGCAAAATTTAAATTGTTGACTACATGGCCCTAACAGCTAATGCACAGATAGATGTATAAAAAAGCGGTAAAAGAAGATAGAAAGTATAGGAACCTTCGAAGCAAGCTTTTGTATTAATATTCTTGGTAAAGAAAGGCACTTTTTGGCAACCTCCACGCTCTACAGTGCTGATCGCTATTTCTCGCAACACTAGAAAATGATCACTAAGAATACTAAGAAACTCCGAAAATGCTTCGGAGGGATCCTAGGAGAAGAATTTGAGAAAGTTGCAGAAGGGAAAGTGGAAGAATGTTGTGAAAAGGATGAGGTCACCCCCCCCCTTTTATAGGAATTTGCGCCTGTCATGTCAGGACCATCGTCTCACCTGATAAGGTTAGGACCGCCGTCTCGCCAAACGGGACGGCGGTCTCGCCCTTAGCCGATGGCGAGACGGCGGTCTCGGCCTTCTAGGTGGAATTTCTTATTTTTCCCATACAAAAATCCTTTCTATTCTAATATGGGACCTATTGATCTATCCTAGGGACCTTCTAGGCCTTACCCATCTTCGAACAGAAGTCTTCTGCTGTTTATTTTGAGGTCGGGCAAGATTTGGGGTCTACAATGACCAAAGTTGGTTTTTCTTAAAAGCCATCGCCTTCTTTTCCTTTTCCAATGTTTTTGGTAAAAATATTGGTGGCGACTCCTCAAACCTTTTCGAAAACCTCGCCTTTAGGTCCAGCCCAGTTATCAGACAACCTAAAGATGTTGAACCATTTCTTTAAAAAATGTGAGTCAACGAAACCATCGCGTCGCTCCGACCGCCTCTTTTGACGGCGACGACATGGATTAATTCCATGAACGATGAACTTAATCAATTTGTAAAAAAATGATGTGTGGGAAATAGTTCCTAAAACCAAATATATCAATATAATTGGTACTAAGTGGGTATTAAATAACAAATTAGATGAACACGACATTATTACTAGAAATAAAACTAGGTTAGTAACCAAGGGATATAATCAACAGGAAGGAATTGATTTTGATGAAACCTTTGCACCCGTAGCTAGACTTGAAGCTGTTAGATTGTTATTAGCTTATGCGTGTATTAGTGGTTTCAGATTGTTGCAGATGGATGTCAAGAGATCCTCTCTAAATGGATTCATCAATGAAGAAGTTTATATCTCCCAACCTCCTGGTTTTGAAGACCACAAACATCCTGACCATGTCTACAAGCTGAAAAAGGCTCTTTATGGATTAAAACAGGCTCCTAGACAATGGTATGAGAGACTAAGTAATTTCTTAACTGATCAAGGATACAAACGAGGTGAAGTTGATAAAACTTTATTCATTAAGAAATCTGGATCTAATATTATTCTGGTGCAGGTTTATGTTGATGATATCATTTTTGGTTCTACTAATAATGCCTTGTGTAATAAATTTGTTAAAGAAATGCAAAGCGAATTTGAGATGTCTATGATGCGAGAACTAAATTTCTTCCTTGGTCTCCAAGTTAAGCAATTAAAGAATGGTATTTTCCTAAATCAATCTAAATATTGTAATGAGTTGTTGAAGATATTTGATATGCATAATTGCAAAGAATCCTCCACTCCCATGTCTACTAATTGTTGTCTAGATGTAGATGAAAAGGGGAAATTTGTTGATCAAACTAAATATAGAGGCTTTATTGGATCTCTTTTATACCTCACTGCTAGTAGGCCTGACATTATGTTTAGTGTTTGCCTTTGTGCTAGATTCCAGGAAAATCCAAAGGAATCTCACCTCACTACTACTAAAAGGATTCTCAAGTATCTTAAAGGAACCATCAATGTTGGTCTATGTTATCCTGAAGGTACTTCTCTTAAACTTGTTGGATTTCCTGATTCTGACTTTGCAGGTTGTAGATTGGATAGGAAAAGTACCTCTAGTACATGTCACTTACTGGGGAGCAGCCTCATATCATGGCACAACAAAAAACAAGCATGTGTGCCTCTTTCAACTGTAAAAGCTGAATACATTGTAGCTAGGAGCTGTTGTGCCCAGAGTATCTATCTCAAACAGCAATTGAAGGATTATGGGGTGCTTCTCAAGACAGTACCTCTGGTTTGTGATAATACTAGCACAATCAATCTGACTAAAAATCTTATTCAACACTCTAGAACTAAGCATATTGAAATTAGACATCACTTTATTAGAGATCATGTCTCTAGGGGTGATTGTGAAATTTTATTAATTGATACTGATAAACAATTTGCTGACTTGTTCACCAAACCACTGCCTAGAGATAGACTTAATATGCTTAGAACTGAATTAGGAATTATGGATCTATCTAGTATTGTATAATTGTTTCTCCATTCTGGTTCTATGCTTTTTAATAGATTAATATTATGATTAATCGATTCTTTTTCTGAAAATTTTGGAATATTTTCGAACCGTGTGCTTTTAATCGATTAAACTTGTGAAATAATCTGTTAATTTCCTATTTTTCAGTATCTGTTCTTGATTCACTGCCAGATTAATCGATTAAATATGTTTTTAATTGGTTTATTTGATTAAATTTTTCTTGCTCTGCATGTTTTTCTTTTGAATTAATCAATTAAATTTTGGATTTAATCGATTCATTTTGTTTTTGATATTTGCTTCTATCACTAAGTGAAATTGATCGATTATATGGTAAAACAATCAATTAATATTCTGGAGCTAATATTGTATGGTTTTGTTTGTTTACTACATGCCAAAATTAATTGCATTTACACTACAAAATCCTTTTACTGCTTCAACTACCCTCTTAAATGTGATAACTATCCAATTATATTAGTAATTCATGCTGGCCACTTGTGATTGGAGATCAAAAAGTGAAGAAATTTCGATTGGTCAATATCAGTTAAAATATTTTAACTGATGCGGGTAAAGGATTAAATTTCTGCACCCATTGTTTCTTTTCTGTCTTTTCTGTTTCTGATGCAGGGAACAAGCTAACGTAACTCACTTCACAACAAATTTGACTATTCAAAGTGCTCAAGAGTCAAAATCCTCGCATTTCTCTTATTTTGGATCATTCCTTAGTTGTTCAAAAACCTTGTGTTCACTCTTGGCAAGGTATTTGGTTCACTTCTCAATCACCTATTCAAGCGCTCCAAATCTGGAAGAAAGAAGTTTAGCAGAGGTGAATCCTCAGCCGCTACTCAAGAAATATCAGGAGGAGGGCTCATTGAAACTTGGTTCAATGGGAACCAAGAGAAAATGGGCTTGTTCATTCATGAAATGAGCAGGAAACAGATCAATCTCCCCAAAATATTTAAATTCTCTTGGTTGGATGCTAAAGGATTCAAAGGGTTGCGAAAACTACTGCAACACCAGAAACTTCAAAGCTTCTTGGAACTCAATGGTAGAATCTATCCTGATCTCATCAAAGTTTTCTTTACTAACTTGTCCTTTGAAGGTTCCACTCTTAAATCTCAAGTCAAAGGAGTGGACATTGAGGTTACTCCCACTATCTGGAACAATGTTGCTGACCTAAAAAATGAAGGGGTCAAAGTCTTTAAAGGATACACTAATGTTGTAGAAGAGTTCAACAAAGTGCAATATTTTCGTTCCTGCCTGAAGAATAAGCACGACTCTGTGAGTTCCTTCAATACTGGGAAGCTTAAACTTGAAGAAAGGTTGCTTGCATTCATAGTGGCCTGGCAGCTTACTCCCAAGGGGAGCAATCATGCGCTGCTGAATGAAGGTGACCTAGTTCTCATGTACTGTATCCACCACAAAATTAGAGTGAACTGGGTATTTGTTGTCAAAGACCATATGCTCAAAGCCAAGAGGCTAAGTGACTTTAGGTATCCCTATGCTATTTTAATTTCTAAATTTCTCACTCACTTTGATTTTGATCTAGAAGGGGAACTTTCTGAAGTTATACGCTCCACAAATGAGGTTAATAATTCAATCCTTCATAAAATGGGGTTCCTAAAGATTGGTGGTGACTGGATCTCAAAAGAGGAAGCTGGGAGAGATCAAGAGGATGATGATATAGAAGAAGAGGGCACTGGTGCTCCAAGTGCCACTGAACCAAGACAAGCAGATCCCATGGAAGATGTTGTGGCTCAACAGTCTCCATTAGACATGATTCCATATGTGGCTCCACCTAATCATGGCACCCCTCTCTCACAGTTTGAAAGGACTATGTTGCACCAAATGAATGAAATTCAAACTAATCAAAGGCGCCACATGGACATGACATATGTTATGCAAGCTCGCCAACATCGGCTTTATGAGGATTCAATTGCCAGGTTCCAGCATATTGACAACCAGCTGGATGATATCTACAACAGAATTGGAGACCTCCAATTCAATTAGGGTCCCCGAGATGGTGATGAATGAAATCTCCTCTTGTCAGCTTTATTTTACTTGCGTAATTATTTTTTTTGTTTATTTTGTCTTTTAGGTACCTGAATGTAATTTATGGATCGTATGTGATCTTTGATGAAGTCAAATAGGGGGAGAAGAGTGATACAACACTGTCACTACACACACATCACAAACATATGTCTACTGCTATTTTTTTGCAGGTGCAGTGGATATTTGTCTCTATCAAATAGGGGGAGATTGAAGCACTTGTTGGATTTGATGAAGACATATGAAGTATAATTATTCCGTTTGTGTGTGTGTGAGTAGATAGGTTATAGGTACATAAATTAATCGCTTGATACTTATAATATATCTTGTGATAGCGCCTATAACTGTTGCATATCATAGAATTTATCATACTTCATGAAAAACCAAACTTTAAGCTTTGAAAGAACAAACTGAGTTTTTTTTAATCTGTTAAAAAGTAGTTTTAATATGATAAAATCACTTAAAATAGAAAATGTATATGTATAGTCGACATTTTAATTGATTAAGCCGTAAAATCAACAGATTAAAATGTTCTTGATGGTTTTTCCATGTTAAGGGTTTCGCAGTATTAATCTGTTAAATTGACAAATCAACAGATTAAAATGTTCTAAGTCATAATTCATGTTTTGAGTACCTCAGGTTTTTTAATCTATTAAAATGAGTTTTAACCTATTAAAATAGAGAGCTACCATCTTTTCTTCTAGCAGTTTTAATCCATTAAAAGCTCGAATTAACCGATTAAAATAGTTTTAAATGAAATCAATCAATTAGAATTGTCAGTTTTTCTCTTTTTCTCTATAAATACAGTTTTGATTTCTCTTTCATAACACACGATTTGAAAATCGATTAAAGCAATCTTTGAGCTCTGGTATTCTTGTTTTTCTCTGAGCATTCATACACATTCAAATCATAAGGTGTTTTGATCAAGATTGTTGAAAGATCTTCAAGAGAGAAAGTTTTGTATTAGAAAATTTGTTTCTGGACTTCGGTTCTACAAAAGCTACTGTCCAGGTTTATCTTTTCCAATACTCTGTATGAATTTTGATTGTGTAGATTGTGTTTGAATCTGCATTGTTAACAGTGACTGGGTTTGGTTGTTGGGTGGTTTTCAAGAGTCTATCTTGTGGTGTTGTAAGGTAGATGTTGGGGTAGATTGGTTTGTATCTACTGGTTTGTATATTCACTTGTTTTAGTGGAACTTGATAAGTTTGTCAAGAACTGGATGTAGCTCTTGGAAAGAGTGAACTAGTATAAAAACTCTTGTGTTGTATTTCTGTACTTTTCTCTTTTCATTCTTGTTTTATATTCTTGTCTTGTTAAAAATCGAATCTGCCTAATAAAAGATTGAATAAAGATTACTAATTCTTTCAAAGGCAAATCATTTCTTAAAAAGGTTTCAAAGTTCAATTCACCCCCCCTTCTTGAACTCAACCATTAATTCTTACACCTTTCTCTTGACCAATCTCAGGAAATGCCTCTCTATTAATAAATTATAAATATGTGCAAATTATCAAGATTATATCATGAAATAAAAAAGAATAATGTCTTCTAGGAGATTCTTAGGCAAAAGTTAGGGCAGCCTACTAGATCGAAAACCCGCAAAGGGCGATCTAGGAAAAAGTTAATCATAAAAAAGGAAAAAGCCCACTAAGATATCCTAGGCAAAAAATAAGGCAGCCCGCTAGACCGAAAACCCCAAAAGGGTAATCTAGGCAAAAGATAGGGCTAAATAAAAAATATATAACAAAAAAGGATCCCATTGGCATGATCATAAGAATCCAACAGGAGAATGCCAGTCACTTTTCTAGATACACCTCATAAAGGAATAGACTGCATGTAGGGCATCCACACAAGTAGTCGCACAAAACGAATTTGCCAAGATCAAAACAAAAAATAAAAATCTCTTCAAACAAATAAACAAAAAATAATATTCATGCTTATAAGGAGACTAGGCTCCATGTTTGTGATTGAAAACCGGAACACCCAGATTAAGTCTCTAAATAATGCTCTCCCTCCAGAAAACCAAGTAAGTTGCCACCAATAAAACGATTCAAGCAAAATAAGAGTTGTCGGAGCCCAAAGCTCCAAGCCACCATCTTTCCATCTAAGAAAGAAAAGGGACATCAATAAGGAAAAAGCCGATGGAAAGGCTTAGAGGATCTTTACCTACTCCGGAGGCAAAACAAAAATTTACCCTATGACTCAACATCGCCACCACACAAGTCAGCAAGTGCACTTAACAAAATTTCCACCAAAGAAAATAAGGGACTCAGAAGAAGAAAACCTTTCATCCCCTGTGGATCCTCAAAAGGAAATAAAAAAAGCCTGCGTGGATAAAATAAACTAGAAAGTAAAAAGGCACATGCATTATCCTCATTAAAAAGTCAAATTTCAAAATCGCGAGAAAAAAGAAAAACCACAGAAAAAGGAGAAATTAAATAAAAAGCTTCCAGAGCCAAAGCTCCAATCTTCATCACATTTCCACCAAGAAAAATAAGGGACTTAGGAGAAGAAAACCCTTCATCCCCAGTGGATGACCAAAAAAGAAAAGGCCAATAAAGTCCCCAAGTGGGTCACATAAAAAGGAATCAGAAATCCCTCTCCAGCAAAATAAGAGCTTCATAGAGCCAGCTCACACCATTATCAATCAAGGAGCTGAGACTCCATCCCCATAAAGGACAATCAAAAAATCAGACCCCCAGGAAGACAAATAAATCCCCGGTGGATCACCAAAAAATAGAAACCTATCCCTAGTGAGCCTACTACATAGGCAACCTTCAAAACTCACATCCTTAGAGAGTTGTTTGCCTGTGCATAGGCAAGACCTGGCAAGAAAGAGGCAGTATCTCCCAAAGGGAACATCAACTTACCCAGAGGCACGAAAAATGCAACCAAAAGTCTTCACTTTTGTTGAAGCATACGCCTATTCAAGAGGCATCATCAGAATTAAAGAATCCCCCAGCGAATTCCTGCCTACTTAAGAGGCATTAAATCAAGAATCCCCAACAATCATCAAGCTGGATGGCTAATGAAAAAGTAAAAAACAATCAAAGAATCCCCGGTATGCCGGATGACTACACAAGAAAAGTCAAAAACAATTTCAGATATAACTACTCCCCAAGGAGTCAGCACATGAACGAGATCAGTAAGTCGTTACCACACAGTTTACTCCAAGGAAAGGACTTCAAAACTAGACGGGGGTTCGTATTCGTCAAATCAGATGAAGGTATGTACTCATCCAACCCTACGAAGTGGACTGCAAACCAGACGGGGGTTCATACTCGTCAAACCAGATGGGGGTGCATACTCATCAGCCCTACGAAGTGGATTGCAAACCAAACAGAAGTTCATACTCGTCAAACCAGATGGGTGTGTGTACTCATCCAGCCCTACGAAGTGAACTAAAAACCAAATCAGACGGGGGTTCATACTCGTCAAACCAGATGGGGGTGCATACTCATCAAGCCTTTCAAAAGAGGGCTTAAACCAAATCTTACAATTGAGGGGTCAGCTACCGCATCAAAGGAGCATCTTGGAGGTTCACATTCATCATCCAAAGGGTCAGCTACCGTACCAAAGGAGCATCCAGAGGACAAGTCTTATAGAAGAAGACTCAAACCAGATGGGGTTCATACTCATTACCACAGGGTCGAAGGGAATATCCTGTGGTCAACTATCAAGAAGACACAATTCTTCATCTAGAGGGTCAGCTACCGCATCAGAGGAGAATCCAAAGGACAACCAGGCAAGAGGGTTAACTCCTTCACCCACCATCCGCTCTTACAGCATTCGCTAGCAACTGGTCTAGTAGGTGAAGGGGGGGCAACTGTAGACCCCAAATCTTGTCTGACCAATTAGTAGACCTCAGAAATCCTCCATTTCGAAGATGGTTAAGGCTCCATTAGGCCCCTAGTAGCATTCTCTGGGCTCCATTTAAGAAAAGGAGATATTTTTTAGAAAATAAAAATTTCAGAAAAAATAAGAAAACTGGGACGACCGTCCCACATGTCCAGATAACCATCCCACTTGTTATTTAAGCTGGGACGACCGCCCCACATTCCCAGACAGTCGTCCCACCTCCTTTGAACCTTGGGAAGACCGTCTCACTTTGACAAATAGTCGTCCCACCATTTCTTGAGCCTGGGATGACTGTCCCACTTTTCCAAATAGTCGTCCCACCTGTCAAAATCGCAGACGTCCATCTCGACCTGTCTGACGCGTTTTATTATAAATAGGGGCTCATTTCACCTCATTCCACACACCTTTCCACTCTCCTTTGCTCTGAGAACCCATTTCTGGGATTTCTAAGCAACTCTAAATATTTTTACAGAGTACGAGTGATCTTTTTGACACTCGGGGAGTTAGTTAATAATTTTTGTTCGAGTGAGGAGCACCTTTGTAGAGTGTGGGACTCCCAAAAAGTGTCTTTTAGTTCAAATATTTATAAAAGCTCGCTTCGAAGGTTCATCTTCATATTTCTTCTCCTTTATTGCTTTCTTTTATTGTTTTCCTTATATGCATTAGTTATTAGGGCCATGTAAGATAGCTATTTAAATTCTGCAATAAATAAATAGAGTAGAAGCATAATTTATTGTCTTTATTTTAAGAATATTCCATCATAGGGAATCCGGAAGGGGCGTTGTGGGGGTGTTAATACTTTTCCCACACGTAACTAACTCCCTTACCCAACTCTGGTTATAATGACCAAAGTTGGTTTTTCTTAAACCAACGCCTTCTTTTTTTCCTTTTCCAATGTTTATGGTAAAAATATTGGTGGCGACTCCAGAATGTTGAAACATACAAGGATATGAATGTTGAACATACATGAATATGAAGCCTGTAGATTTTGATGATGATTCAAGAACAAAGGACTTAAAGATTTGAAGACTTGTAATGTTATGTAATAACTCTATTTTGATGATTGTGAGTCTGTAATATTAGATTCTAAGATAGCCAGCACATAGTCTACTCTTTAAAAGCTTCAAAAACTCATTTTTATCAAAAACATACTGGATTAATCGATTAAATGGCAGGATAATCGATTATTACAGGGAGAAAAACCATTTTCTGTATCAGCTCTCTGGAATAATCGATTAAAGCCCCTATTAATCAATTAACAGGGTTGTTAATCGATTAATTCCCCTTTTAATCGATTAAACTGCGTGGTTTTGTGTTCCAGGTGAATTTGGCTCTGTAATAATCGATTAACACTCAAGATAATCGATTATTTCAGTCAGATATGTGTTTTGAATTTCAAAATTGGACCAAGTTTCGAAAACCCTAGTCCCAATTCACCAGGTTTCGAAAATTCCCAATTCCCAAACCCTAATCCGTCTACTTAAGGTTCTCTAAGGCTCTCTGCAAAATGAACAACCTTTTTCAAACAAAAGTTGAGAGTTGTGACTGCCAGAGAACTGTTTGTTGGAGGAAAAATGGGCTTTTGGAAACCTAGTGTGGGCTAGAAGCGATAAGAATCACTAAGTGGGTTTTCTTGGTGGATTGTGTGCTATGCCGTCTCTAGGAAAAGTTGTTCTTCATCTCTTGTGTGACTCAAGAGAGGTGTTTTCGTTACCTTATCTTTTCAATTGTTATCTGTTTGTAAAACTGTGATTATAGTGACAGTGTTAATCCTCTGTTTGAGTGATTACCAACTGGACGTAGGGTCTTTTGATCCGAACCATTATAAATCATCTATGTAAGACTCTATCCTTGCTCTATTTACTTTACACAGCAATTTAATTGGTGAAATTTGGAAAAAATTTTAAAACCCTAATTTTTGTTAAGAAACCAATTCACTATTAGAAAAGGAGGCTGAGATAAAGAGGGGGGTGAATTGATCTTTGAAAGATTTTCGCAAATTACAGATTATCTATTTCAAAGATTAAGAGTTCTGACCAATTCTTGAATCAAACAAAGCAAACAATCAAAGTACAGGTAGTGGCAGAATTAAAGAGAGAAAGGTTTAGAAAGATACAACCAAGATTTAAACTTGTTCACCCAATCCCAGGGGGCTATGTCTAGTTTCCAGCCAAATTCCAGTTGGGTTCCACTAGATTGAATGTTTTACAGATTACAATTCCAATCACACATCCAATCTACCACAAGAACCAAAATTCCAGTCCTTGCACCTAAACCTTCACCAAGAACCAACTTTCAGTTCTTGACCAACCCTGCAGCCAAATTCCAGCCACAGAAACCAGTGCCCACAATTCCAGGCACCCACAATACAGTAAATAAAATTAAAGAAACAAAGAGAAGAAACTAGAACGCTCAAACCAGGTTTATGCAGCTCTACAGAATGAGTTTCTTCACCAAAAAGAATGCAAAATTTGCCTCAAGAAAGAGCTATGAAAAACTTCACAAAACTTGCGCGAATCTCTCTTGAAAGTAGCACTTATGATTGCTTGATTGATTGCTAAAAGATGTATTTTAAAAGACTCAAGCAATCCTGTTTATATAGAGGATTTTTCACACTGCTGGTTTAATCAATCTATTAAAACATTCTTTTAATCTATTAAAAGTCTTGAATTAATCTGTTAAAACTTCTTTTAATCTGTTAAAATGTTCTTCATCATTTTCCAGATTTGTTTTAACTGATACGACAACATTTATATCAATTAAAACAATTTGTAAAAAATCCTTCAAATTTTTTTAATCGATTGTTTCGCCTTTTGATCGATTAAAATACTGCAAAATGGTTTCATATAAACTTTCTAAGTGATTTTAACTGATAACAATCTATTTTATTTGATTAAAATACGTTGGAAAAAATCCTCTTAGTTATTTTAATCGATTGAAACGCATTTTAATCGATTAGAATTCTGCCAAAAGATTTTATAAAACTTTCTAAGTTATTTTAACTGATAACATACTTCTTTTAATCGATTAAAACATTTTGGAAAAATCTTAGTTGTTTTAATCGATTATTTCGCATTTGTATCGATTAAAATACTCGACATAACATTTTTCAAAATCTTCAAGTTATTTTAATCGATTATTTCGAGTTTGTATCGATTAAATTCGACGGAACATCTTTCAAAATACTTCAAGTTATTTTAATCGATTATTTTGATTTTGTATCGATTAAAATTATGCCAGAACACTTTTCAAAACAACTTATGTCATTTTAATCGATTATATCAATTCTACATCAGTTAAAATACATCACTTTTCAAAACCCCCCCCTCTTGGTTTTTGTCTGGAAACGCAAACATTCCGCTGCACGATTCTAACAATTGGTATTAGAGCTTGCTTTGATAGTCATTCAATTTTCGAAAATGGCTGGACAAAATCAAACGTTTGCCGAGGGTGCTTCCATCAATAGACCCCAACTTTTTGCGGGGCAAAATTATCCATTTTGGATAGTTAGAATGCAAATATTTTTAGAGTCTGTTGATAGAGGTGTTTGGGACGCAATTTTGAACGATCCTTTTATTCCTAAAGTTTCTGAAAACGGAGTAGAAGTTTCAAAACCATTTTCTAGATGGACGACGGAGGAAAATAGAAACGCTCAATATGATGTTAGGGCTAGAAATATAATTTCATCTACGTTAACCCTTGATGAGTTTTACAGGATCTCCATTTGTAAAAGTGCTCAAGAGATGTGGCAAATGTTGAGAGTGACCCACGATGGTACCGATGACGTTAAGAGAGCACGGAAAAATTCACTAATCCAATAATATGAGATGTTTCGAATGCAACAAGGAGAAACGATCTTTGACGTTCAAAAGCGTTTCACACACATTGTGAACCATCTCACCGGGTTAGGTAAAATTTTTGATGTTGATGAATTAAACGTAAAAATTTTGAAATCTTTGGATAGGAAATGGCAACCTAAGGTGACGGCCATCATGGAGTCACAAAACCTTGCCACAATGTCTATGGCGGCGCTCTTTGGAAATTTAGAGAGCATGAGCTTGAACTAGGAAGGCTAAATGATGAAGAAGGTCAACACCAAAAGAGGAACTTAGCCTTCAAAATCGAAATTTCCAAGAGTAAGAACAAGAAGGTAGAAGAGGACTCTGAAAATGAAGAAGAAGGAAAAATGAGTCTTATGATAAAGAAATTTATCAAATTTATGAAAGCCAAAGGGAAGCAACCCTTCAAAGGTAAGGGAAAGGTAAGAGAAAATACTTCCTTAAATATCAAATGTTATGGTTGTGGTGAAACAGGACATGTAAAAACCGAATTTCCAAACAAGAAGAATGAAGATAACAAAGGCAAGAAATTATTGAAGAAGAAAGCCTACATCGCTTGGGATAATAGTGATTCGAGTTCGGAGTCAAGTGATTCAGAAATAGAAGCTAACATTTGCTTGATGGCAAAAGACAATATATCTTCCGACTTTGAGGTTAGTGATTTCGACTCATCCTCAAGTGATGATGAAAATAACTTTGATGAATTACAAAATGCATATGAAGAATTATTTAATGATTTTAAGGACTTGAAAAATGAATACAAAGCTGTGACAAAGAGTTTGAATAGATCCGAAAAGGAGGTGGAGTCCTTAAAAACGAAAATTGTATGTTTAGAGGAAAAGGAAACCTTAGAAACGAAAATTGTATGTTTAGAAGAAAAAGATAATAAGAATATAGCATGTGCATCATGTAAAGAGTATGAATATGATATTGATATACTTAATCATTTGCTTGATAAAGCTGAGAAGGAAATAAGTGATAATAATAAGGATAAAGTTGATATTGCTCAAAATAGAGAAAACCATCATGTTCCTTTGAAAAAACCTAAAATTAAAAATAGAAGAGTATGGGTTGAAAAAGGAACTAAAACGTCAATAGTTAGAAATGTATCAAATTCTAAAACTACATCTAAAGCATGTTTTTATTGTATGAAACATGGTTATACCTCAAATAGATGTAAAATTAATCATTTTGGTGTTCCTAAAGGAAAATACGTTTGGGTTCCTATTGTTAAATGACTTGTTTGTCTCTAACCCCAAGGACCCAAAAGTTATGGGGACCTAAGTTTACTATGTTCTTGTTTTGTAGGAAACTTCAAAATCCAAGAAGTCTATGTGGTATCTTGATAGTGGATGCTCAAAACATATGACCGGAGACAAAATGAAATTTGTAAGTTTCAAAGCTAAAGAACAAGGATATGTAACCTATGGGGACAACAACAAAGGAAAGATACTTAGAATTGGAAATATTGGTGGTGCAAACACTTTGGAGATAAAGGATGTGCTTCTTGTTGATGGGCTAAAGCATAATCTCCTAAGTATAAGTCAACTTTGTGACAAAGGATTTAAGGTAATCTTTGAAAGTAAGTTTTGTACAATTCATTTAGTAGATTCCGAAAATGTGACATTGAAAGGCATTAGGCATAATAATATATATTTGATTGATTTTGATTGTATACATGATACTAGTATAACATGCTTAGTTGCCAAGAAAGAGAACCCATGGTTATGGCATAAGAGAGCGGCTCACATAAATATGCATCAATTAAACAAATTGATATCAAAGGACTTATTTGTTGGTTTGCCTAAGTTAAAGTTTGAAAAAGATAGATTGTGTGATGCATGTCAAAAAGGTAAACAAGTAAAATCATCCTTTAAATCAAAGAATGTTATTTCCACATCAAAACCTTTAGAACTATTACATTTAGACTTATTTGGTCCATCTAGGATAAAAAATTTTGGTGGAAATTATTTTGCTCTTGTAATTGTTGATGATTTTTCTATATATACTTGGACATTTTTCTTAACATTGAAAAGTGAAGCTTTTAAGGTCTTTAGGAAGTTTGCAAAGCAAATTCAAAATGAAAAAGACTTAAGAATTAAAGTATTAAGAAGTGACCATGGTGGTGAGTTTCAAAATGAATGGTTTGAAAATTATTGTGAGAAAAATGGAATTTTGCATAATTTTTCTGCACCTAGGACTCCCCAACAAAATGGTGTAGTAGAAAGGAAAAATAGGTCACTAGAGGAACTTGCTAGAATAATGTTAAATAAATCAAATGTTCCTAAATATTTTTTGGGCTGACGTTGTAAGTACTGCATGTTATGTTTTGAATAGGATGCTTATTAGGCCAATTATAAAATAAACTCCTTATGAATTGTTAAATGGTAGAAAGCCTAATGTTGCTCATTTGAAAATATTTGGATGTAAATGCTTTGTGTTAAATAATGGAAAGGACAACTTAGGAAAATTTGACTTAAAAGCCGATGAGGGCATTTTCTTAGATTATTCACTAACTAGCTAAGCATATAGAGATTAGACATCATTTCTTAAGAGATCATATCAGTAAAGGAAACTGTAAAATTGAGTATATTGATACAAAGCATCAATTAGCAGATATTTTTACTAAATCTCTTCCCAAAGATAGATTCTATGATCTTAGAAGAGACGTAGGAATATTAGAAACAACCTAAACTTTGCTTAATTAATTAGTTTTTGCATGTTTGTAATGTTATAATCGATTATGTAGGGTATTAATAGATTATCATGTGTCTAAACCTCAAAAATTTGATGATCTCTCTGGAATAAACGATTATTTGAAGCAATAATCGATTATCTGCACCTAAATGTCCAAAATAAGAAGTTTCTCTCTGGAATAATTGATTATTTAAAGAAATAATCGATTAATTGGGTGTGTTGTTGGTTTAATCGATTATTTCAAGCTTTAATCGATTAAACTAGGTAGTTTTCATAAACTAGTTGTTTTCAACGGCTCTTTTGGCACCTCTTCACTCCCAAATGACCGTTTATGACCGTTGTACATGTTGTTTATATATAGGAAGTCTTCATTTCACCTCTCCACACCTCAAACTCTTGCATCCAAGAATTCTAGCATCATTCAAGCCCTCTTGCCTTCTCCTAACCTCACTTGTCTTCCAAAACTCTCTTATTTTTCTTCTAATCCTAAAATGACCTCATCTTCTCGTGCTAAAATTCCCACAAGAAGAAGATTTGCTCCTGCCTCTCATCCCCGTTCGAATTCTGTTGAAGGATGGATCTCAGATGATGAGGGTAGACAATAGTTTCTCACCTTCTGGAAGGAAAGAGGTATCATTACTCCAAAATTCATTATTGGTGATCAATTCATCAATAGGGGATTTAATTTTTCGAATCTTCTTGAAATTCAAGGTGTCCTCCCTTTTATCCAAATGCAAGGTACATACTACCCTGATTTAGTTAGGGTATTTTATTCTCGTTTCAAATTTAGAGATCAAGTAGCCACTTCTCGTGTCAAGGGTGTGACCATCATCCTTGATAACGATATATGGGAAAACGTTGCACATTTCAATGTAAGAGATGATGCTATTAATATTTTTGTGGAGTTAGATGATTTTGACAGAATTATGGCTTACCGTTCTTTTCTCCGTAACCCCTCCATGGAGATTGGGCGTCTTCTTCTTGCCGACCCATTAAAGAAGTAGGAACGCCTCGCTACTACATCTACTTGTCTCGGATTTTATGTCCCCAGGCAACCAACCATGCCCAATGCTCATCCATAGATCTTTGCATTATTCATGCAATCATGAATAATGAGCTAATCGATTGGGGCGACCTTGTCACAATGACCATGCTCGAAGGCTAAGCGTCATCCTACTTTTAAAATTCCCTATGCTCTTCTTATCTCTCGCATTTTAGAGTACAAAGGAGTGAATGTTGAAGGTGAACAAAAGGTAAGAACCACAAATTCAAACCGAATGCTTGATAGCACGCTAACTCAACTTCAAATGGTGCGTGTCAATAATATTTATGTTCACAAAGACGATGTTCCCAACATGGTCGAAAATGTCGAAGATTCCGACGAAGAGATGCCTCCCGTTGCCGAGTTTCCTCTCGAACATATTCATAATGCCGCAACATCTTCTCGCCCCTCCCGCATCCCGACAATCTATGGAAGAGATGTTGTTTGATATGAATCGGAGAATGCAGGCATTTTTCACCCACTCTGAAGTATGACATGAGGAAATCATTCATCGTATCTCTGATGTAGATGATAGGGTTTGTAACATAGAGGATATAGGTTTGATGCTCAGTTCAATAGCGATGCAAGTGAAGAGTTTTAATCTCTTCCACATATCTCTTTGTTTGTAATGACGTTACTTTATGAAATAAAATTTGTATTGTTGCTTTGTTTGAGGGGGAGTTATTTATAAATTATGCATCTATTGAGGGGGAGCTTTCAATTTTTTGATCATAATCAAAATAGGGGGAGAAATTTATTTAAAGCCTCTTATGTTTATTAAATTTAAATATTATCTAGTATGTTTAATGTTTTTGTTAGTGTGACAGATAAAACAGGTTATTACACAGGGCTTTAAAGGAAATTTTGATCATCATAAAAAAGGGGGAGATTGTTGAAATATACAAGGATATGAATGTTGAACATACATGGATATGAAGCCTATAGATTTTGATGATGATTCAAGAACAAAGGACTTAAAGATTTGAAGACTTGTAATGTTATGTAATAACTCTGTTTTGATGATTTTGAGTCTGTAATATTAGAGTCTAAGATAGCCAGCACATAGTCTACTCTTTAAAAGCTTCAAAAACTCATTTTTATCAAAAACATACTGAATTAATCGATTAAATGGCAGGATAATCGATTATTATAGAGAGAAAAACCATTTTCTATATCAGCTCTCTGGAATAATCGATTAAAGCCCCTATTAATCGATTAATAGGGCTGTTAATCGATTAATTCCCCTTTTAATCGATTAAACTGCGTGGTTTTGTGTTCCAGGTGAATTTGGCTCTGTAATAATCGATTAACACTCAAGATTATCGATTATTTCAGTCAGATATGTGTTTTGAATTTCAAAATTGGACCAAGTTTCGAAAACCCTAGTCCCAATTCACCAGGTTTTGAAAATTCCCAATTCCTAAACCCTAATCCGTCTACTTAAGGTTCTCTAAGGCTCTCTCGCAAAATGAACAACCTTTTTCAAACAAAAGTTGAGAGTTGTGACCGCGTAGAACTCGTTTGTTGGAGGAAAAAGGGGCTTTTGGAACCTAGTGTGGGCTACAAGCGATAAGAATCACTAAGTGGGTTTTCTTGGTGGATTGTGTGTTGTGTCGTCTCTGGGGAAAGTTGTTCTTCATCTCTTGTGTGACTCAAGAGAGGTGTTTTCGTTACCTTATCTTTTCAATTGTTATCTTTTTGTAAAACTGTGATTATAGTGACAACGTTAATCCTCTGTTTGAGTGATTAGCAACTGGACGTAAGGTCTTTTGATCCGAACCAGTATAAATCATCTGTGTAAGACTCTATCCTTGCTCTATTTACTTTACACAGCAATTTAATCGGTGAAATTTGGGAAAATTTTTAAAACCCTAATTTTTGTTAAGAAACCAATTCACCCCCCCTCTTGGTTTTTATCCGCAAACGCAAACATTCTGCTGCGTGATTCTAACACAGAACCCATTTACGAAAACCTCATTCTTAGGGGTAGTTCGGTTATCAAACACCCTAAGAGCGATGACCATATTTTTAAAACAAATGCGAGTCATTGAAACCATCACATCGCTCCGACCAATTTTTTGTGGTGGCGACTCTTTTCCACCTTCAATTTCTCCTTCTTCATCTTCTTTTCTCAAAACCTCTTCTTCAATAGCTAAATTATCACTAATCCCCTTACCTACAGCTTTTCCACTCCTTGTAGTTATTAAATTGCATTGCTCCCTGGGGTTGGTTTGTGTGTTGGCTAAAAAATGTCCTCCTTATCGCTCGGATAATCGTTTAGTCAATTGGCCCACCCGGGTCTCTATATTTCGATCGAAGCCTCCGTATTTTTCTCGATTACACAAGGAAGCTTGCATGAATTTCTCCATAGTGTCCTCCAATTTTCCTATTCTCTCATGCACTTGGAGGATAATGTTGTTGTTGTTGTTGATATGGAGGTTGCCGATATGACTCGTTGTTGATATGGAGCTTGTCTATTAGATGGACCAGCATCTTGTTTCCACCCAAAGTTCTGATTCTGATTCCCTCTCCATCCTTGTGCAAAATTATTCGGATAGTTGTTAGAATTAGGGAAATTTTCTTGTCGTCCTTGGCCACTACCACCTTGAGGACCCATATAATGAGTTTCTTCTGCTTGTAAGTTGTCTTGGTAAGAACAATGTCCATTTGAATGGTCACCTCCATAAAAGTCATATTTCATGAATTTTTGTTGACTAGGAGAAGATTGGACAACATGTAATTATTGAGGTAGCTTCGCAATCTGCTGGGTCAACACTTCAATTTGTTGAGTCAGAATTTTATTTTGAGCTAAGATAGCATCTGAGGTGCTAAGCTCAAATACTCCTTTCCTCTGAATTGGATGTCTATCATGTTGGGCCTGCTGGTTTGTAGAGGCTAGTGCATCAATAATTCTTGTGGCATGTTCAGCATCCATAGACATCATGGTTCCTCTTGCTGTAGCATCTAAAAGCATCTTTGTGTCAGGTCTCAGGCCAGTGCAAAATATGTTCAACTGGGCAATATCTTTAAATCCATGATTTGGGCACCTCCTTAACAGTTATTTAAATCTCTCCCATGCTTCACAAAAAGGTTCATCTGCTCCTTGTTTGAAAGTAGAAATGTCGGATTTTTCCTTGATGTAGCGGGATGGTGGAAAATATCTGTTAAGGAACTTCTCTTCTACATTACCCCAGCTAGTCAAACTATGCTTAGGATGTGCTTTTAAACACTCCTTTGCCCTACCAGCCAATGAAAAAGGAAACAATCTCAAGTATGCAGATTCCATATCTCCTTCTTTAAATCTCATGGTACCAATCAACTCATAAAAAGTAGACAAATGAATATAGGGATCTTCATGATCCATTCTAGTTAATTGATGAGCACTAATCAAGCTTAAGAAGGATGACTTCATCTCCAAGGATTGGTCGGCTGGTATTGCAATGCTGGAGAAGTGTCTTGGACCTTGTTGCATAACATAATCTCTGAGTGTTCTTTTAGGTGGGTCTATTCCTTCACCTTCCATGTCTTCTATGATTGGATCTCGGTAAGTTTAGTGCGGCAAAGAGTTAATTGATTCTCCTGTTTCTTGTTCTTGAGTTTCTCTTCTTCTTCTACCACGGTTCCTTCGAGTAGTCTTTTCAATCTCGTGGATTAAATTCTAGTTGATCTATAGGAACCCGTCCTCTTAAAAGCATAAATCAAAGGAGCAACTCAAGCAAGGATTAGCACAGGACCACAAATAAGCAAAATAAAACTAATAGAAAATAAAAAGACAAACTAAAAAGAAAACATTCACAATACTTAATAAGCTAAACAAAGAATTCTCAAGGAACGTCGTTTCCGCCAACTACGCTGTAAATACTTGTTGAATATTTGGCAAGCGTACCAAAATTATCAATCGTAGTATAGTATTTCGATTAAATAAAATTTGATCCCACGAGGAATGATTTCACTGGAAATTTCAAATCATATGCTTACTAAGTAAATTAAAGTAAATTGGATTTTTCATAAAGATTTGGGTTGAAAATAAATGACAAAGAACTGTAAAATGTTTTTAGAAAATATCAAATAAAAGAACTTAGGATTGGTTTCATTCTTTTTCCCTCTTTTGTATAATGGCTAAGTCAATTAAGAACATCAATTAACCTATCAATGTTGATGCCACCTACTCAAATCATTCATGTTGAATCCTCACACATGAAATTCATAAAAAAAACCTAGTAAATGTTGATTCCTCACACAATTAAGAGATTTTCCAGCTTTAGGTTTAGGGTGTTAAGCAATTGATACATTCATTCCATTCCTGGCAATTAACGTAAGAAATATTCTATTCTTACCATGATCTAGGGTTCAAGATATATTTTCCAATCATATCCCAAGCATCAAGAGTAAATGTTCAAAGGCACAAAGGATAAGAATAACAACATCAAGAACATAGATTAATATCTCAAAATATCATCAAGATACAAAAGAGTTCAAAAGAAGTGCACCTAATCCTAAGAGAATGAAGTTAGTCACTCATTGTGGCCATTACAAGCATCCAAATGAAGAAGAATTGAAGAATTGATGAAGAATAGAACAGTCGTCGCGCCTCTTATCCAAAAACCTGTTATTTCATCTTAAAATGCGTCTTATCTATTTATAGAAGAATTTGGGTCTCGCGTCATTCGCTTAAGCGGATACTTTTACTCAAGCGAGTATTAATGATTCGCTCAAGCGAGAATTTGCTCGCTTGAGCGACAGACTTCCAGAGAGGTTTAATGTATTTTCACTCAAGGGAGCGTCTATCCCGCTCAAGCGAATCTTAGGTTGAAAATATTCTTCCTTCTTTCCAATTTTTCTTCAATTAACTTGAGAATTATGATCCTTGCTCTTGTACCCAGGTACTTTGTAAGTTCATCATACATTGGGAGAAAAATATATTAGAATCAACATAATTTAAGTGGTTAAATAACAATTCAAAGCATAATTACATCAACTTTTGCCACTTAACACTTTGCTAATTTGTGCTAATCTTGAGTTGGCTATATAGAGTCAAGCATTTTAAATTCATTTCAGGTGTTTCCTTGATCATCATCAAAAAGGGGGAGATTGAAAGCACTATGGGGGAGATTGATAGCAATGTGAAACATTTCCCTACATTTTGAAGAAGATGATTTTGATGAGATTCAAGTCAACACTATTCAAGACTCAAGCAAGTCCAGAGACTAGATAGAGTCTTAGAACACTGGATATGGAGGTACAAGTTGATGAAGTAGAATTGTGCATAAGCCTCCAAAACACAAGTGTGAAACAATTTCGTATTATGATAGTTTTCACTGTCATAATCGATTATGATGCATCAGAAATGAAAAATTGATTTTGCCTCTGTCATAATTGTCGCCGCCGTCCCTTTCCGACGTCCGGTGGACGTCTCGAACGTTTATGCGAGCGGTCGCGAAAAGATGGTTTAGACTCGCGTATTTGTTTTAAAATATATAGATTTTCGAAAAAGGGTTCTTATGGAGTCGCCACCAATATTTTGACCAGAAACATTGGAAAAGGAAAAAAGAAAGAAAGGCGTTGATTTTATAAGATAAACAACTTGGCCGTTATAACCAGAGTTGGGTAAGGGAGTTAGTTACGTGTGGGGAAGGTGTTAGCACCCCACAACGCCCTTTCGGGTTCCCTATGACAGATTAATTCGTTTAAAGAAAAGACTTTGAGAAATTACGCGATTACCCTATTTTATTGCATAATATTGAAATGACTATCTACATAATTTTATATAAATAAAGCTAAATAAAGCAATAAAGGAGATATTAAAATGACTATCTACATGATTCTATTCTACATGACATAATAAATCTAAATAAAACAATAAAACAATAAATAAAACAATAAAAGAGAAAGGAAATTGAAAAGAACCTCCGTAGCAAGCTTTATATTGAGAATCTCGAACCGTGAGGATGCGTTTTGGCAACCCCTCTCTACACTCGTCTCTCCTCACCAATACAAGATCGACTCCACTAAAAATTTAAAGAAGAATCAAATGCCGGAATATAATTCCTTAACCGATTGTTACCTATTTAAGGCAATCGGAAAGATCATTCGAGAGAGGGAGAGAAGTAGACAAGTGCTCTAAAGTGTTTCGCAGCTCTCTGGAGTGTCTCGGGGTCCGAAAAAGTGACAAATGAGCCTCCTATTTATAGTTTTCGCAGCTGGCGCACTTCGGACCACCGTCCGGACTGGGACGGCCGTCTGGACCGGGACGGCCGTCCCAAATGGCAAAATTACACAGGCCGGGACCCCCGGGGACTCCGGACGGCCGTCCCACTTGAACCGGGACTTGGGACGGCCGTCCCAACTTCGGGACGCGCGTCCCAACTGGCCGGGACAGGTTGGGACGGCCGTCTCGACCGTTCCGGCCAGTTCGCGCGTTTCGGACTCCGGAAGCTTTCCTTGTCTGCTTTGGACGTCGGCTGATGCCGATATGTGTCTCGTTGAAGCTTTATCTTCGTGTAGGAAGTCTCCTTTGTGTGGA
Organism: Sphenostylis stenocarpa; assembly: GCA_963425845.1. Lineage (NCBI taxonomy): Eukaryota > Viridiplantae > Streptophyta > Magnoliopsida > Fabales > Fabaceae > Sphenostylis > Sphenostylis stenocarpa. The sequence continues at coordinate 100,037,594 of OY731403.1, forward strand.
TGATTGAACTCCGTCTTATTATGAGAGGTCTTCTTTAGTCTTTATCGTGCATATAAGCGAATTCCATGTTGTTGCAGGAGGTTTCCTCAATTTTTGGGAAACCGGATGAACTCCATCTTCGCGCGAAGTTCCTCTATTTTTTATTTTGAGAGGCCGGGCAAAATTAGGGGTCTACAGCTGCCCCCCTTCACCTCGCCTAACTAATTTGTTGGTTTTAATATGCCGACATAATTAGTTGGTAGGGAAGGAGTTGGCCCTTTGTCTCGGCTATCCTTCTGATATCGCTTCCTTGATGATCCTCCGGATGATAAATATCTTGATAGGTACTAACCCCTATCCGGTTTGAGCTTTCTTTTCTAAGACTCGGTGAGTACTTACCCTCACCCGGTATAAGTCTCGTACTTGACTAGACTTTTGTGGGTATTTACCCCCACTAGGTATGAACCTTGTTTTTCAAGGTTTTGGTGAGTACCTACCCTCACCTGGTATGAGTTTGCATTTTGCAGAACTCTTGTGGGTACTTACTTCCGAGGTGCTCACCACCGAACTATCCTCTAATAGAAGTAAAGTCTTTGCACCCGTTTTTTGCAATGCTTCTCGGTGAGTATTTTTTACTCCACCTGATGCATTTTTACTAAATTTTGATGAGTACCTACCCTCATCCGGTATAAACCTTATTTTTATAAGGTTTTGGTGAGTACCTACCCCCACCTGGTACAAATCTGCATTTTTTTCCAGATTGTGAATGAGTCTTGTTCTGCAAGACTTTGGTGAATATCTATCCTCCCCCGGTATGAACCCCGTTCTGCTTTTTTTTTTTTTTTTTTTTTTTGTAGGTTTTTTTTTTTTTTTTTTTTTTTTTTGTAAGCCCCGTTTTGCAAGGCTTAAGTGAGTATGTACCCCCACCCGGTATGAAGTTTTTGGTAAGCCCCGTTCTGCAAGGCTTAGGTGAGTACGTACCCCCACCCGGTATGAAGTTTTTGGTAAGCCCCGTTCTGCAAGGCTTAGGTGAGTACGTACCCCCACCCGGTATGAAGTTTTTGGTAAGCCCCGTTTTTTTTTTTTTTTTTTTTTTTGTAAGCCCCGTTGTGCAAGGCTTAGGTGAGTATGTACCCCCACCCGGTATGAAGTTTTTGGTAAGCCCCGTTCTGCAAGGCTTAGGTGAGTACGTACCCCCACCCGGTATGAAGTTTTTGGTAAGCCCCGTTCTGCAAGGCTTAGGTGAGTACGTACCCCCACCCGGTATGAAGTTTTTGGTATATCTCTTTTTTTTTATTGATGAGTACGAACCCTCATCCGGTTTCTGGCGACTTATTGTCTCTGATCATGCGCCTATTCCATGAGGAATGATTGATTTTCTTTCTTTTTGACTTTTCTATTTTAGTCATCCGGTTTTACCGGGGATTCTTCATTGGTTGCCTTTTAGGCGGGAATTTATTGGGGACTTTAATTGTGCCTCTTGATTAGGCAATTGCTTCAGCAATGGTGAAGACTTTTATGCTTTTGGGCTTGCATTACCTCTCGGCATAGGTTGATTTCCCATTTCTCCGGGATATTAGCTCTTTGCTTATTTTGAGCAAACAAGTAGTTCCGTTGTAAGCTCACCGGTGAAAATTTTTTCTTTTGAGAATTTGATTGCTCCGATCGAGATCTCTTTTGAATTGCCCCCTTAGAGGGAAAATGGAGTTTTTGACTCCTTATTGCTTGAACTGACTTTTGTCTTATGCTTTTATTTCTGCTGGGGAATGGGTTTGTATGTGCGCCTTTTATGCACGTTAGATGGAAAGATATATATTTTCTCTTCTCTTTGTAATGATCCCTGGGGAATTTTATTGGCCTCCTGGGGATGGAAATTTCTTCTTTTCTGCTTTTGTAGATTTTTCTTGATGTGCTCTTCTTGGGGATTTTCTTTCGGTTTTTTCATGTCGTGGCCTTTGTTGGAGGATGAAAGGTTTTTCTCTTCTTTCTTTTTGTTGCCCCCCAGTGATTTGGGTGATTTAATTCTGTGCTTTCTTCGATGGACTCTTGTGTAGTCCTTATTCTCTTTTGGGAAATGAAATGGAGACTCTTGCATGAGTGTGCTTGATGACTCATGTAGTGATGAAGCTGAGTCGCGAGGTAATCTTTTTGTCTTGCCTCTGGAGTAGGCAAGGATCCGCTTGGGGATGATCAAGCCTTTCCGTTGGCCATTTTTTTTTATGTACCTTCTTTTGTAGAAGGTTAGAGCGAGTTTCCTTGAAACTATTTTATTCTTGCTGAAATGGTTTTGATTTTGCCACTAGTACAGAAATCACTTTTAACATCGGTCTTTCCACATCGGTTCTTTAAGAACCGATGTAGAAAGTGGATTCAAGACTTTCTACATCGGTTCCCAGATGAACCGATGTAGAAAACACTTTCTACATCGGTTCCCAGATGAACCGATGTAGAAAATACTTTCTACATCGGTTCTCAGATGAACCGATGTAGAAAGTCATTTTATAAAATTAAGAGAACTGTCACTGGCAAGATTCGAACCCAGTACCTTAGAGTCGAAGGCCGATACTCCAACCACTAAGCTACTAGGATTTTCCGATAAATGTATATCCATGTAAATATATAAATATAAAATATATAAATACAAATACAAATATATTTATATATTTATATGTTGGATGTGAGAGCGCGCTCGAGAGTGAAAGTGTGTGTCAAGTGGGTTTTCAAAATTTGATGTCAAATTTGTGAGCGAGTCTCTTTATATGAATTTGTAATTTAATGATAGAATATAATCTTTATAATTTATTTATAATAATATAGCATATAATCTTTATACACTACTAGAAAAATGGTTAATAGTGACCGAAATTAGTGACCGAAAAATTCAGTTTAATATATTTATAAAAAAATTAAAATTATTTTAATTACTGAATTGATATTTTAAATTTATATTAATATTTTGGATAATTTAATAGTTAGATATATATTTTAAGTTTATATTAGTTATTTTTATATAAATTGTAAAGATTAAGTAAATTTATTTTAAAATTTAATTAAACATAATAATATAATATACTATTAACCATATTATTAGTTAGAAATTAATTTTAAGTTTTATCATATTTATTTGAAAAATATTTTTTAAAAATTTAAAATAATTAATTAAAATAAAGAAATTTAATTTAATAAATGTGTTAATATTATTAGTTATTAGAAAATTAAATTTATAATAATAATAATTATATAAAATTATAGAATTAATAAATGTTTCGCTTGAGCGAAAATCCCTGCTCGAGCGAAACGCCCCCTGCACAAAATATGATCGGTCATAATTGCATTCTCGATCGATCATAATTGAACGATATCATAGCGGTTCCAGGTTAACCGCTATCTAAGTGAGTTTTAAAAGCGGTTCTGTGTAACCGCTATCTAAAATGTCTTTCGCTTGAGCGACAGTCTTATCGCTCGAGCGAAACGCCCCCTGCACAAAATTGGCATTCTCGGGTTGTGTTTCGCTTGAGCGACAATCGTCTCGCTCGAGCGAAACGCCCCCTGCACAAAATTATGATCGGTCATAATTGCATTTTGATCGATCATAATTGAACGATATCATAGCGGTTCTAGGTTAACCGCTATCTAAGTGAGCTTTTAAAAGCGGTTCCTGTGTAACCGCTATCTAAAATGTCTTTCGCTTGAGCGACAGTCTTCTCGCTCGAGCGAAACGCCCCCTGCACAAAATTGGCATTCTCGGGTTGTGTTTCGCTTAAGCGACAATCCTATCGCTCGAGCGAAACGCCCCCTGCACATATAAAAATATAAATATATAAATATATTAATATATAAATATATCAATATATAAATATATATAAATATATATATATATATATATACAAATATATCAATATATCAATATTATCCCCTCATATATTAATATATCAATATTATCCCTTCATATATCGGTCATCGAATCGGTCACTAATATCGAGTGACCAAGGAAATAGTGATCGATTCCAGTTGGTCACTGATTCGGTCACTGAATCGGTCACTGATCTTGGTCACTAATTCGGTCAATGAATCGGTCACTCGAATCGGTCACTAAAATATATTTTAATTCCTCACATCCAACATATAAAATATATAAATATATTTGTATTTGTATTTATATATTTTATATTTATATATTTTATATTTATATATTTACATGGATATACATTTTTATTTGTATATAAATATAATTTATGTATAAGTTATTATCGAGAAAATCCTAATAGCTTAGTGGTTGGAGTATCTGACCTCAGACTCTAAGGTACTGGGTTCGAATCTTGCCAAGTGACAATTCTCTTAATCTGATAATAAATCAAATTTCTAAAAAATATAAATAATATAATAAATAATAAAAATATAATATAAAAGGGAGAGGAGACCTCTAGATCAATAGATAGGGTAATTGGAGAGGGGTTATGAATAAATAAAATAAATAAAATAAATAAAATATATAAAAATATTAGACTTTCTACATCGGTTCCTTAGGAGCCGATGTAGAAAGTGGAAAGTCACACTTTCTACATCGGTTCCTTAGGAACCGATGTAGAAGTGTGACTTTCTACATCGCTGTATCTACATCGGTTCTAGAACCGATGTTAAAAGTCCCTGGGAACCGATGTTAAAAGCCTGTTTTGTACTAGTGTGCCTTTCGCGATTTTGATTTTCATATGGAGACTGGATTCTGGCGCCTCCTGTTTTCAATCACAAGTATGGAGACTAGCCTCCTTATATGCATGTTTATTATTCTTGTTTGAAGAAAATTATTTTTCTTGATTTTGATAAAGTCGTATTATGCAACTACTTTGTGTGTGGATGTCCTAAATGCAATCTATTTGTTTATTTATTTTTGATGCATTTAGAAAGTAACTGGCCTTCTCCCGTTGGCTTCTCATGAGTATGCCGATGGGTTCCTTTCTTTATGATTACAATGATGGGCTCATCTTTTACTCATCTTTTAATTTTAGCCCTATCTTTTGCCTAGACCGCCCTTTGCGGGTTTTCGATCTAGCGGGCTGCCTTAATTTTTGCCTAGAATATTTTAGGGGGCTTTTGCCTTATCTTTTGCCTAGATCGTTCTTTTGGGATTTCCGATCTAGCAGGCTACCCTAGTTTTTACCTAAGAATATACTAGTAGGCATTTATTATTTTCTTTTTTGTTATGCTTCCCCTTTTTTAGATGCATGCTTGATCTTTGATTAAAGGTCTTTGCGCATATTTATGATTTATCAATAAAGAGGCATTTCCATAATATTTGGTCAAGAGAAAGGAAATGAAAAGGAATTTGATAAATGAGCAAAAGTTTTATTTCTTTTATAGAAGGATTTCAAAAGGTATTTAGAAGAATGGGTGGTCAGGGTTGGCTATACTGTATAGGCTTAAACAGTCATGTCCGTGATATCTGCCCCCTGGTTCTCCTAATTGCTTCAGTTGAGATGCCTGAGTCCAGAGTAAAGACTATGCAAACTGCTTGCTTCTGGAAGAATGTTACTTTAGCCGCCTTTTCGGTTTTCGACTAAAGTAACCATTGCTCTTAGTTTCTTTCTTTTTTTTACCTCTACTTTTTGCCTAGGACGTATCCTAGCAAGGAATATGGACCCTATCTTTTGCCCAGGAACGTCCTTTGCGGATTTTCATTCCTGACGGGTCTTGAGCAATGTCTTCAAGCATAATACTTCTTCACCGCGTCTGAATTGATTGGGTGTCGAAATTCCTCTCCATCCATATTGGTGAGGATAAGTGCCCCTCCGAGAAAGCTCTTTTGACCACAAAGGGTCCTTCGTAATTTGCTCGCCCATTTTCCAATTTTATCCTTCCGGGTTGGAAGCAATTTCTTTATAACTAGATCCCCTTCTTGATAAGTATGAGGGTGGACCTTTTTATCATAAGCCTTCTTGATCTTCTTTTGATAGGCTTGTCCATGACATATAGCATTCAGCCGCTTTTCATCGATAAGGTTTAATTGATCGTATCGACTTTGAACCCATTCGGCTTCTGTTAGTTTTGCTTCCATTATGATTCGTAAGGAAGGTATTTCGACTTCTATTGGTAACACGGCCTCCACACCATATACCAGGGAAAATGGAGTAGCCCCTGTTGAAGTCCGTACAGATGTTTGATAACCATGAAGAGCAAAAGGTAACATTTCATGCCAATCTCTATAGGTTTTAACCATCTTTTGAACAATCTTCTTGATATTTTTATTGGTCGCTTCGACCGCGCCATTCATTTTGGGCCGATAAGGAGAAGAATTATGGTGTTGAATTTTGAAATCTCGACATAATTCTTCCATCATCTTATTATTCAAATTGGACCCAGTTATCGGTAATGAGACGATGCGGATACCATATCGACATATGATATTCTTTTGAACGAAGGTGACCACTACCTTTTTAGTCACATGCGCGTAGGATGCAGCTTCTACCCATTTAGTGAAGTAATCAATAGCCACCGTAATAAATCGATGACCATTGGATGCCTTAGGTTCAATGGGACCAATAACATCCATGCCCCACATGGCAAATGGCCATGGGATTGCCATAACATTGAGAGGTACCGGTGGAACATGCACGTTGTCCGCATGTACTTGACATTTGTGACATTTTCTGGCATACTGATGACAGTCCTTTTCCATTGTGGACCAAAAATATCCTGCCCTGAGGATTTTCCTAGCCATGATATGCCCTGGAGCGTGCGTCCCGAAGGCTCCTTCATGTATTTCCCTAATCAGTTTCTGAGATTCTTTGAGATTGACGCATCTTAGCAAAGTGGAGTCAAAGTTCTTTTTATAAAGGGTTTCTCCTATCAACATAAACCCTACGGCCCTTTTCCGAATAATCCTTTTATCATTATCACTAATTCCCTCGGGGTATTCACCCTTTGTTAAGTATTGCCTTATGTCGTGATACCAAGGGGTTTCACCTTTTTCACTGTCTATCGTCATACAAAAGGCTTGTTTATTGTACCTTTTGACTTGGATGACGGGCATCTCATGTTCTTGTTCTAATGTGAACATGGATGATAATGTTGCTAGTGCATCTGCAATTTGGTTGTCTTCCCGAGGGACATACTCGAAGCTGATGTTTTCCATTTTTGAAGTCATGTTACGAATGTGTTCCAGATAAGGGATTAACTTGGAATTTTTAGTTTCCCATTCACCCTTGAGTTGGTAAATAACAAGGGAAGAGTCACCGAATACTTTGAGTCTAGTTACCCCATGATCCAAAGCCGCTTGAATACCTAGAGCGCAAGCTTCAGTATTCCGCCATATTGTTTGTGCAATCAAAGTTTAACTGCGGTCATTCCTGGCATATACTTCTTTTCGGGAGATATTAAAATAGCTCGATCCCAGTGTCCTAGTAAATTTGAAGCTCCATCGAAGAACATGATCCACTCATTATTCTCTAGTTCTTCATGTTGGATGTGCATTATGTGCTCATCTGGAAAATCATCTTGTAGGGATTGATATTCGTCTATTGGTCCATGTGCCAGATAATCTGCTAAAGGGCTTCCTTTGATAGCTTTTTGAGTGACATGAACGATGTCAAATTCTGATAAGAGTACTTGCCATCTGGCTATCCTTCCGGTCAAAACGGGTTTTTCAAACAGATATTTGATTGGGTCCATTTTGGAAATCAACCAAGTTGTATGTCTGACCATATATTGTCGAAGACGTTGAGTTGCCCACACCAATGCACAACATGTTTTTTCGAGTGGTGTATAACGAGTCTCATAGTTTAGAAATTTTTTACTGAGGTAATATATGGCTTGTTCTTTTTTACCCGTATCATCTTGTTGACCGAGCACACATCCCATGGATTCGTCGAGTACTGAAAGGTAAAGAATCAGGGGCTTTCCTTCTACAGGTGGTACCAGTATCGGGGGATTGGTTAGGCACATTTTGATTTTTTCGAAAGCTTGTTGACATTCGTCGTTCCAAACTTTCGGTTGGTTTTTACGCAATAACTTGAAGATAGGCGTGCACTTGTCCGTTAATTGCGCGATGAACCGTGCGATGTAGTTTATTCGGCCCAAGAACCCTCTGATTTCTTTTTCTGTCCTTGGTGGGGGCATTTCTATGATTGCCTTTGTTTTATCAGGGTCCACCTCAATTCCTCTTTTACTAACAATAAACCCAAGGAGTTTTCCTGATCGTACTCCGAATGTGCATTTAGCCGGGTTGAGCTTAATCTGGTATTTTCGAAGTCGATTGAATAACTTCTTTAAGTATTGGAGGTGATCTATTTCGTTTTTGGACTTGGTGATCATATCATCCACATATACTTCGATTTCTTTGTGAATCATATCATGAAATAGCGTGACCATAGCCCTTTGGTAAGTAGCCCCTGCGTTCTTGAGTCCAAAAGGCATTACTCTATAGCAGAATGTACCCCATGGTGTAATGAAGGAAGTTTTTTCTCTATCTTCGACAGCCAATTTAATCTGGTTATACCCTGCATATCCATCCATGAAAGAATAGAGAGTATTTGTAGCGGTATGATCTATCAGCATATCGATATGTGGTAAGGGAAAATCATCTTTCGGACTTGCACGGTTTAAATCCCTGTAATCTACGCATACTCTGATTTTTCCATTTTTCTTTATGACTGGCACAATGTTGGCCAACCATTCAGGGTATTTTGATACAATTAGAAAATTGGCGTCCAATTGTTTTTCTACTTCTTCTTTAATTTTTAAGGACCATTCTGGTTTTACTCTTCTGAGTTTTTGCTTAACGGGCCGAAATCCCTCTTTTATTGGTAACCGATGTTCTACTATGCTCTTGTCAATCCCAGGCATATCATGGTAGGACCAAGCAAACACATCCATATATTCTCTTAGTAATTGTATTAACTTTTCCCTGACATCATTATTAATTTGGGTACCGATGTTTACTTCTTTCTTATCATCTTCTGATCCCAAATTGATAGCCTCAGTTTTCTCCTGATGGGGCTGTATTGATTGAGCTTCTTTTTCTAACAGTCTTTGCATATCCGGGGAAATGGTCCCCTCCTCACTGTCTGACTCAATCCATTCGTCTTCAGCTTTCAGATCTTCCAAGGAGTTTTCAATCACGGACATGACTGTATGGGTTATGCTTTGTTTTAGATTCTTTTATTAAATGTATGAGAGAGAAAAGAATGAAAGAGAATATGGATATTAAAAAAATGCCTCATTGTATTGATAGAAGAAAATATTTACAAAGCCCAATTTAACCAAAAATCTCATGATCATGGACAAGGATCACGAGAAATACATCGGAAGCTTTTATTATTTCTTTATGTTTATTGCAAAAAAAGTAAAAATGATGAGCCCTAATCTGCTGGTCTCCCTTATCTCGTCTTTTACTCGGGCTTTGATAAGGGTTGGTCGTCCACCTTTGGAGTAGATGCGTCAAAGGTAATCCATCCCGCATCTATTAAATCTTGGACCTTATGCTTTAAGGTTATGCAGTTATCTGTAGAATGTCCTGGAGCGTCCGAATGATAGTTGCATTTTTCATTAAGCTTATACCATTCTGGATATGGTGGCTCCATCTTCTTGGGAGGAATGCGTACGAGGAGCTTGGCGTCTAGTAATTTTAACAGCAAGCTTGCATAAGAAGTGGGTATTGGGGTGAACTTCCTTTCTGGTCTACGTGACTTAGTTTGCTGAGAGGAGGAAGAAGGAATGCCCAAGTTGATTGCATTTACGGTTCCTTCTTTCTTTTTCCCGAGGCTCTTTTTAATGAATGGAGTAGAGGAATTGGAGGAGTTCTCACTGTGCAATCCTTCCGTTCTTCAGACCTTGCTCTACTCTTTCTCCTATAATGACTACATCTCGCGAAGAGTGTCGATGTGTTCCCTATCATTTTGTCATAATAAGGACCCGTCAAAGAATTGATGAACATGGATGTAGTCTCTTTGTCAGATAAAGGAGGTTCTACTTGTGCTGCCAATTCCCTCCATCTTTGGGCATATGCTTTGAAGGATTCATCATCTTTCTTGCTTAATAGTTGTAGATCTGCTCTTTCAGGGGTCAGATCAATATTGTATTTATATCGACGAAGAAAGGCATCTCGCAGGTGTCTCCAGGTTTGGATTTGGCCCCCTTCTAGTTGCATATACCAGTTTAAGGCCGATTCGAGCTAAACTCTCCTGAAAGCAATGGATCAGGAGTTTCTCATTATCAAGCATATGCAGCCATCTTACTGCAAGTACATTGTAAGATGGCTTTTGGGGCAGGTTATTCCTAAGTATTTCTGGAAGTCCGAGTTTTGAACTTATTAGGGAATTGGATGTTTTTAACGAGACACATATCAGCCGCCTCTTTTATATCAAAATTGTGTCCTTCCATGGCTCTCAGCCTCTCTTCAAGAGCAGTGATTTGTTGTTTTGATACTTCAGGAGCATGAATATGTACTGCTCTTGTATCAGATTGATCATGCTCATTCTGAGGTTCCTCTTCGTCTTCGTGGTGAGAGGCTTGTCCATTCTGAGGACCCTCTTGATGGAGATTCTGTTGATGTATCATTTCTAACATTTGAGCCATTTGCTCTTTCAGTGTAGTAAGCTCAGCGGTGAGCTTTCGGTTTTGTTCTTCTAGTTGTTCCATCTTCTTAGCCTTTTGAGCACGAGTGAGGACGGGCGGAAGACCAGCCACCTTCTAAATGATTTTAATGATTCTTATTATAACTTTTTATTTTAAATGATTAGCGTGGAATAAATATGCCCTAGGATGAACGTGTTTATGTATGAGAGATTTTATTTATGATGATGTTTATGCATACTTTTCTTAATGCATTGGTTTTCTCTCTTAGTTTTACCACTTATTGAGTGATGCGGTATGAATGATACGACTTTGCCAAGAATCTTTTTGAAAAGGTATTTTTATGACCTTAATGTTTTACATTTTTTTATGATTTTTAGGTTTTTTCATTTTTTGTCTGTTGTATGATTACCCTATGCTAATGCATCAATACAAATGCAGCAAACGTATGCACACATAATTCATACATCCACGAGCAGAGCCACGCTTATTTAATCACGAGGTGGGATTTTCCTACAGAAACGTGCTTGGTTTAGGTGGTTCTAACTGTTCTCACCGGGCCAAAGGTCCCCAAGGTGCCCCCATTATAGGGACCTCTCAATCTCTCGATCCTCGGGTCATGCACGGAACTCCGTGGCGACACCCTTAGACCAAATGAAGAGAGTTATCACCTTGAGTTGGTGGTTTTCCGACAACGGCAGTAGCCCCGTGTGCCAACTAACCGATCGTATCTGCCACCCACTCCTTATAGATATTCACTCTTGCCCCCGGGTATAGAGGGACTGTTGTGTGCAAGGGTTTTGTGTGCAATTTATATTTCAAACAATTTGCAGAAAATAATTATACAGCAGTTATTAAAGCCATACAGTAAAAAACATACGAAGGGTAAAGGCGTAATTTCAAATCTTTACTTAGTTTGAATTTATCTGTCACTAAATGGGATCAACTCTCTAGCTTCCCCAGTGGAGTCGCCATCTGTCGCCGCCGTCCCTTTCCGACGTCCGGTGGACGTCTCGAACGTTTATGCGAGCGGTCGCGAAAAGATGGTTTAGACTCGCGTATTTGTTTTAAAATATATAGATTTTCGAAAAAGGGTTCTTATGGAGTCGCCACCAATATTTTGACCAGAAACATTGGAAAAGGAAAAAAGAAAGAAAGGCGTTGATTTTATAAGATAAACAACTTGGCCGTTATAACCAGAGTTGGGTAAGGGAGTTAGTTACGTGTGGGGAAGGTGTTAGCACCCCACAACGCCCCTTTCGGGTTCCCTATGACAGATTAATTCGTTTAAAGAAAAGACTTTGAGAAATTACGCGATTACCCTATTTTATTGCATAATATTGAAATGACTATCTACATAATTTTATATAAATAAAGCTAAATAAAGCAATAAAGGAGATATTAAAATGACTATCTACATGATTCTATTCTACATGACATAATAAATCTAAATAAAACAATAAAACAATAAATAAAACAATAAAAGAGAAAGGAAATTGAAAAGAACCTCCGTAGCAAGCTTTATATTGAGAATCTCGAACCGTGAGGATGCGTTTTGGCAACCCTCTCTCTACACTCGTCTCTCCTCACCAATACAAGATCGACTCCACTAAAAATTTAAAGAAGAATCAAATGCCGAATATAATTCCTTAATCGATTGTTACCTATTTAAGGCAATCGGAAAGATCATTCGAGAGAGGGAGAGAAGTAGACAAGTGCTCTAAAGTGTTTCGGAGCTCTCTGGAGTGTCCGGGTCCGAAAAAGTGACAAATGAGCCTCCTATTTATAGTTTTCGCAGCTGGCGCACTTCGGGACCACCGTCGGACTGGGACGGCCGTCCGGACTGGACGGCCGTCCCAAATGGCAAAATTACACAGGCCGGGACCCCCGGGGACCCGGACGGCCGTCCCACTTGAACTGGGACTTGGGACGGCCGTCCCAACTTCGGGACGCGCGTCCCAACCTGGCCGGGACAGGTTGGGACGGCCGTCTCGACTGCTTCCGGCCAGTTCGCGCGTTCGGGACTCCGAGAAGCTTTCCTTGTCTGTTTTGGACGTCAGTTGATGCCGATATGTGTCTGTTGAAGCTTTATCTTCGTGTAGGAAGTCTCCTTTGTGTGGATGATTGAACTCCGTCTTATTATGAGAGGTCTTCTTTAGTCTTTATCGTGCATATAAGCGAATTCCATGTTGTTGCGGGAGGTTTCCTCAATTTTTGGGAAACCAGATGAACTCCATCTTCTGGCGAAGTTCCTCTATTTTTTATTTTGAGAGGCCGGGCAAAATTAGGGGTCTACAATAATCGATTATGCAAGTAACATAATCGATTATGAAACTTCAAATTTGAAAAATATATCCGTTTTTGAAAGATAATAGCTTTTGAAATCGTCCTGATTTTTCTCTACGAATTAACTAATGAGCAAAGACTATTTTTTATTTTTATTCTAACATATTCAATGTTATTTTCCTATTTAAATGAAGTTTGATGAAAAATCAAAAGCATAGAATTTGAATACACAATCAATTTTGAGAAAATCATTCTAAACATGGCAACAGGGACATTTTACATTTTCTGAGAAAACTCGTTCCCTATTGCATTTGGTGCTTTTTCTGATAATCAAATTTAAAAAGAATTAGAAATGTGTTAAGGTCATAAGAAAACCAAGATAAAGAAAAGAAAAAAGAGAAACAAGAATTTATATTGGTTTGATTCCTTTGAATCTGCATCTAGTTATTCAAGTAACCTTAGCTTGAAATTCCACTAAAACTTATTCAGTAACCAGATTACAACATAACCTCCAGATCTTAAACACAACACACTTTAATCAAGATCTAAGAAAAAAAATCACAACACTTGAAAATGCTATCCACACAATTTTCAAACTAACTAGATATTGTTCACCTCACAAACATCAATATACAATAAAGATTCACAAAAATAAAAGACAAGAACGAATTCACCTGAAACTTTTGGAATAAAGAATCCTATAGCCAAACAATTTCTTCTTTGAATTTGATTTTCTCAAAACATTGTCTTCATGCCCACTAAGACTTTCTTTTTCAATGCTTTAGTCGTTTATAAAAAGATGTTTAATTAATGAAAGTTTACATCTTTTTATAGAGTTGAAATCTTTTACAACTGATTTAGATAATCGATTAACTAAACATCTAATTGATTATTTGTGTGCAGTGACAAACTGAAAATAAGTCATATAATCGATTAGGTACTAATATAATCGATTATTAGCGCATGATGTCAAAGTAGAGATGTAGTCACATAATTGATTAACTGGAAACATAATCGATTATTAGCACTATGAAAACATGAATTTATATAATCGATTACGTACTTATCTAATTGATTAATACATATTTAATTGATTCAATTTTAACATAATTGATTAGTTGTTTTAACTTTTTACATTTTTATTTTAACAAAGATTAAATCATTTGACTTTAACAAAAACTACTCGCACAACTACTTAACTATTTATTAAGACATCATCAAAAATAATTCTTCAACCATTTTTCTTTCCTGCTTAACACCAATGAAAATGAATCTAGATTGTATAAAGCATATACATTTTTCTATAAATTGATAAACTTTTTTATCCTAGGAATAATACTTGCAATGAATAAAAAGTGTCAACATATTTTAAGATTTAACCTTGTTCCATACATAACAAAGGTTAACTTAATGTACAAACATGTAGAATCTTCATGTTACTAAAATTAATTTTTGGATGCTATAAAAGTTAAATAATTGGTACATATTTAAATGTCACTAGTGCAAAAAAGGCTTTTTATGTCGGTTAAAATGAGCTTTTTACGTCGGTTAAAGAGGCGACATAGATACAGGGGTCATAGAAAGTATGACTTTTTACGTCAGTTGTGATGAACTGTCATAGAAAGTATGACTTTTTATGTCGGTTGTAATGAACCGACATAGAAAGTAATGGACTTTTTACAAAAATTGTCACTGGTAGGATTCGAACCTAGTACATTAGAGTCTAGAATTAGACCAACCACTACACTAGTACGATTTTTAATTATTTAGTCATATTATATTTTTATTATACTTTATAATATATTATTGTATTATCTGTTTAAGAGATTTGTGTCTAATAAGATTCGAACCCAAGACCTTAGAGTTGGAGACCGATACTCCAACCACTAAACTACTACAAATTTCTGATACATAACTTACAAATAAATTATATTTATATACAAAATATATAAATACAAATATATTTATATATTTTGATATATAAATATTTATATACTTATATATTTAATTTTTTTTTATTTAATATACACTTTCTATGTCGGTTAAATTTCAACTGACATAGAAAGTACTTTTATGTCGGTTAAAAATTTAACCGACATAAAAGTACTTTCTATGTCGGTTAAAATTTAACCGACATAAAAAGTTTACTTTCTATGTCGGGTAAAACTTAACCGACATAGAAAGTTCACTTTATATGTCGGGTAAATTATAACCGACATATCGGGTAAATTTTAACCGACATAGAAAGTGAACTTTTCACTTACTATGTCGGTTAAAATTTACCCGACATAGAAAGTTTATGATTTAATTACAAAATTGCCACCGCGCTACATACTATGACTGGTGGACTACGACCGTGATAAAAACTCGTCATAGAATGTTATTTTTCCACTAGTGTGTATTACCCAATATAAATTATATAATTTATATATAAAATAAAACTTGTATTTTTCGTTGTCTGTTATGACCACTACAAATTTTATATATATATATATATTTAAATGACATCAAGTATTTACTATAATATCATATAGTCTTGGATTATATTATAACGAGAGAGTAAATAAATTACAAATTTTTTAACGTCATGAACATAGAAAATTTGCTTTAATAAATTATATATATATATATATATATATATATATATATATATATATATATTTATCGACTAAACTTACATTATAAGACAATTAAAATTAACAATTAAGTTATAAATTAACGTTACAACATACTTTGTAATCAAATAAAATTTAAATTCACTTATTCATACAAGGTTATTGCAAACCCATAAATTCACTTATTCATACGAGGGTATTGCAAACCAAATTTAGTACACTTGATCATAGAAACAAGACTCAAATAGCTTTGTGAAAAATGTCCTTAATTAACTTATGGAAGTTGTTGTAAGACGACCCTCCAACATCAGTAGCTCTGATTGCTTTGTTCTTCCACTCTAAGGATTTTTGTCTTATTTCCATTCCTTTTTCTCCTTTCATCATTTCTGTTACAAGCTTTGTTATCTCTTCTCTCTTCACATCATGATTAATTTCCATTCCTATCCCCCAATTTCTGCATAAGTACCTAGCATTTGTTTGCTGCTCAGCAAAGAAAGGCCAACAAATCATAGGCACACCAGAAGATATGCTTTCAAGTGTTGAATTCCAACCACAATGGGTTAGAAAGACCCCAACAGAGGGATGAGAAAGCACTTGATCTTGAATGCACCAACTTGTTATATATCCCCTATCCTTGATCTCATCAAAGAAATCTTGTGGTAGAGCTACAGATTCACCCTTAACTACATCTGGTCTTGTTATCCATAAGAAAGGTAGTTTGCTATTTGCCAGTCCCCAAGCAAATTCTTTTAAGTGATGACTTGTCATTACTGTTATACTTCCATAATTAACATATACGACTGAGTTAGGTTCCCATTTATCTAACCATGTTAAACAGTTTGAGTCATTTTTCCATAAACTTGACCCAACTGACATGAAACCCTTTTCTTTCTTAGGAAAATGCCTACCAAGTAAGTCAAGTGGACCAATGGTATATATATTTGGGTTCGTGGCCCTGAGGGAATCAAGGGCTTCTCCATCCAAGTCTTGGAATGTGTTAATGATGATTGAAGATGATCTCAAACAATTTCGTGCCTCAGAACCCAAGAAGTCAAACATAATATCATCCAAAGTAGTGACTCTAATAAAGCTTGGAATGTCTTTGAGTCTAATATTTTTCATTCCAGATATCCAATCTAAACTTTTATCCAAGGTGCCATCAATCTCGAAGTTTTCATCTAAAATTGATAAAACAAAAATTATATTAAATTATGTAAGATAAATTCAACATTTATGTACATAATGATAAAATTTTCATATAATATTAGATAAGTATAATTTGATTTGAGAAAAATGGTCAAAGGAATTACTTAACAATATAGTGATAAGTAAAAATTAAAAGAAATATACCTTTTAACAAATTGTATATTTATGCAGCATTTTCATAGAATGAGAATTCAATATTTGTTGATATGATAACCTTGACTACCCATATGGATATCCACATTAACTAATAGAGCTAGACTCAGAGGTTTTTATCACACTAGATAAAGAGACCTAATTATGTGGCATTTTTTTTGTCACATGACATCTTGTGTTGATTTTATATCGTCCTTAAATTATATGACGAAAATTGTTGAATAGTAATAAAAAAAGTATATATTTAGATTAGTGATACGTACTATTTAAGTTAATCTATAATTATTCTTTTAAATCTATTTCGTCAATATATTTTAAAATATTAAATAAGTAAATATAGAATATATTGTTAATGTGGGGTTTTTTTTCTTTAATGTGTGGAATGTTCATAATTAATGTGAATACTCTCATATTTACCTTAATTATTTAGTTAAGAGAGACAATTTGTTAACAAAAGTTTGTAAACTATATATGATATATTTTTATTATAATTCATTATACTTTTAATAGTTGGGAACTATTCCATTTAATTTTGATTGAAAAGAAAATTAGTTTTGTAGATAATTGTATCGTTAGTTAGTGGATAACATTATAAAACAATCAAACCAGAAAGTAATAAAAATAAATAATTTTTATAATTAATATGATATAATATGTGATAGAATTCAGGTGAAGTTTTAAATTGAATAAAAATAATAAAATTAAATAATATATAAATAAAACTGATCACAAATTATCACTTAAAATTTTAAATTTAATATAATATTATATGCTCTTATATTTTTATTTGTCTCCCTTAATTAAATTCAATAATAATATTAACTCCATGAAAAAAACTGCTAACAATACGAATAGATTATAAAAAAAAAAAAAAAAAAAAAAAAAAAAAAAAAAAAAAACCTCTCTTTTACGATATCCTAAACCATAAATACCCCAGTTCTCCACCTCTATCACCGCCCTCCACTTTCTCCCCCACCAAACAATATCCCCGTTCACCGATGACTACATTTTGCAACACCAACCCTCCCTTGACTCTATCCGTTTCTACTTCTCCAACCCCTTCTGCCCCCTGCCGCTCCTCTTCCCACCTCCACGGTCTCCGCTTCCGCGACAACCTTGACTATGAATTTGAGGTTGCTTTGAATGTTTGAGTTTCCGAGGTGCAGTATTGTGTTCGGTTAGTGGATGCTTTGGGTGTTTGAGTTTCTAAGGTAGTGTTTTGACGAAGAGAAAGAGAAGCGGCATTGGTATTTGTTGATCTAGAAGTGTCACTACCGTAGAAAAGGCTTTTTACATCGGTTAAAATGGGCTTTCTACGTCGGTTAAAGCTGGCGACATAGATACGGGAGTCATAGAAAGTAAGGCTTTCTACGTCGGATCCTAATAACCGACGTAGAAAGTAAGACTTTCTACGCTCGGCTAATAGGAACCGACGTAAAAGCCTTAGTTTCTTTGAGCTATTATGATCGGCCAAACTGGTTATGATCGGTCATAGAGCTATTATGATCGATCATAACTCGGTTCTGATCGGTCATAGAAAGACTTTCTACGCTCTGCTAGTCTCGGGAACCGACGTAGAAAGTCTTATGTTGTATGAGCTATCCTGATCGGTCATAACCTGGTTTTGATCGGCCATGAAGCTAATCTGATCGATCATAACAGATCTGACTGTCATAATACTTTCTATGTCTGGTTAACACTTATAACCGACATAGAAAGTCTTACTTTCTATGTCGGTTAAAATTATAACCGACATAGAAAGTCTTACTTTCTAACTTTCTATAACCCCAAGATGTATACTCTGCTAACAAGAATCGTGATTGTATGTGTTATCAATGTCTGCTATGCCTATAACCGACATAAAATGTTACACTTTCTACGCTCTGCTATGCCATTAACCGACGTAGAAGTACTTGCTACGCTCTGGTAATGACATAACCGACGTAGAAAGTGTTATATTTTTTTAAAATACCCGCATTTTATTTACGATGTCTGCCTTTCTTCGAAAGTAGACTCGCCTATTCATCACAGCTTCTGCACAAATAACCACAGATCCAAGCATGTACGATATGCACAGCTCATATATAAATTTGCTACGTATATATATCCAAGATGACAGTATTCTAGCCAGTAGCATGATATGTACATATGAAACACATTGAAATGAATATATGTACGCATAGATCCAGCCTGCATAGCTTCATTTACTTAAACGAATGTAAATTTCCTAACTTAAATCAATTCTATCTAAATTGTTACAAGTTAAATTTCCTATGAAGATTGAATGCTTAAAAGGAAAGAAGCCCACCGCTTCTCGATATCGTCTAAGACTTCAATCTTCATTGGAGATGAGTCTCGTAAATTCCTACATATTGAAACATTTCAAATTTAGAAATCATTTACATAATTGGCATATTTGACTTAATTATAGTATATTTACCTCCCTCCACGTGTCAAGAATATTTTTGACTACAATGGTGTGCATGTGCTTCATCACATAAAACCCGCACTCATGGCTTCCCTATGGCGTGGACACTACAAGTTAAATACATGTCGATTAACTTTAAATGACAAATTGAACAACAAGAAGAGGTGTTTGGTCACCTTTGGTGCAATATACGTCAACTTCTTTCTAGCATGAGATGGAAGACCTTGCAACCTTAGGAGAGCTTCCAAAGCTCTACAAAAGGACAAATAATTTTGGTGTAAGTAGTGCACATATGATACAACAATTAAAAACAACCAAACTTACGCGTCTATGTGCTTTCTAATATCCAAATCATTTGGTTTCTTGTGTAATGAACACAAGAGAATCACAAGAAATTGGCGAGGAACAATTATTATGAGCTGCCAATGACCCCCGCACGTTGCAATAATATTAGTAAAATTTCAGCTTTACATAAATGTGCATTAATTTACAAGATGTATACTTACTCGATGCAAGTAAGGTGCTAAGTAGACTTCTTTGCCCCCATTTTGAAATGCCTCTATTAAGTACGTTTGCACCTCTTCAGCCTTTATTCCCAACGGACCGAATGGCAACAGTGGTCAACAAATCCATAGAGATAGCGAATCTTCCTCTCAACACACAAACGATGTAAATACCTTCAACATTGAAAATAAATAAGGTTATAAAATAATGTACCAGTGAGTATATAAAAAATATGTAAATATACTTACAATTCCCAAAGCCGCAACACCGATACACATAACATATCAAGCACTCAATGAGAAGATCAAAAATATCCCTTTGGAGTAAGAAAAAGGGATCGTCTTGGTCCCGCATACGACTTCGGGTGGCATATCTAACCGTATGGGAGTGGTCCCGATAGTCGCCGCCAGGTGCACCGAGTCGCTGTAAAGCGGATGGTGGTGGTGGTGATTCATGCACAACTTCCTTTGCTTTTTCAACCTCTTCCTATACAAGTACCAAAAATCAATAACATTAATATACATCAACCTATCAAAAAATAATAAGTACTATCGTTCAATGCATAAATCAACCCGTGCATGTGTTGGGATGGGTCTTGTTAATGAAACCGGCCATAAGATAAAATGGCCAGGTGCCTGTCCCACTCGTTTGAACCTCTTCAGTGGGAATAGGGATTGGGGCAGCAAGATCCCGACATCTACAACCACCACTCGATCATATCATCTCCAATACTCGGTGGTGGATGGTTGACCCCAATGCATACATTTTCCCTAAGGTAAACAAAGGATAAAATATCTTAGACTATATAATGTGTAACACTGTACCAAATACATGTCAAAGATATAATACGTACCGTATGCCACCAAATGCTCGGGAGGACCCGCAACATACAACCGACAGCCAGCAGTTGTCGGTAGGAGCAACCTCTGCCCCTCTATCGGAGCATCACAACTCTCCTTTGTGCCGACATGAATCGGGGATGCCGCTCGTGCGGGGACGTAAGGTCGAGATGACAAAGATGCCAACTCGCTCGCATTGAGCTCAATAACTCCGCCTTCAAGTCGAGTACACCTCATCTCGAATCTCCTTCCTAATTTGTTGTTTGAGGGACTCAAACTCTTGCTCATTCAAACTGCCTCAAAGAAGGAGTTGCCACGGTGGGGCACCAAAGTACTGTCTCGATGCCCACCCCTCGTCCAAGCACCACGAACACGTCCGGGATGCTCTGGGGTACCAATGACCACCGCCAATATATCCCGACGGCCATGTGGGTGGAATGATCCCCGAGTGCTCGCTTCAACCAACTCATCCTACAACACAAACGAATGATTTTTTAGCAAATACAAATGCCTATTGTAGTATAACATATATAATTAGTTTAGGATATGCTACTTACAATACGTTGAGCAACAACATTAGTTTGCTCGGATAAGTAATTCCTCGATGAGTTCTCGACAAGCTCTCTTCCATTTATCATGGCGTGAAGGGCGAGTGACGTAACTCACAACGGAGTCATCCGAAGGTAGACTTGAAGAAGTCTCCTTCATCATCTTCTCCTCCAATTTCTCATAACCCCCACGAGACAACCTCGTGGGGGTGGATATTCTTCCTCCGAATATCCCGTGCCTTCCGCCTCTTGGCTCTGTTGCATTCCATGTTAAATACCAAATTTAAAACCTCTATTTAAAAAAAATTACTGCAAACAAATGACAAATGTGCTAACCCGAAACCTAGGGTCTAATCGCCGAGTCCGAAATGCCCGCCATGTCTCCTCATCCAAAAACCGATACTCGGTCACATGGGTTCTTGTTGCTCAATGCCCCATATATGTATCGACCGGTCGATCACTCTTAAAACCTCTCCGACTGCTCCCCAAGCATATGAGATCCACTTTGTCCTCAACAAAGTGGTGTTAGGGACATCATATGTGACCTACACAATAAAAATAACATGAAGTTCCCAAAAAAGTTAAATATATATACATGTTAAATGCTCAAGTAAGAGTAGGTACCAGGATACTCGCCAAATCTGGTTCTTCAGTGTCTCCGGAACATGGTCCCAATCCTCAATAAGAATACTAACCTTGCTTCTCCCAAGCAAGGCCACATAGCTAGTGAATCTAGCACCGTGCTCTCCAGTGGCTCTACCAGCTTGCATGTCAAACTCGGATAGGCAATTTCTGATCGGAGTCGCGATCGATATTCAACTCCCTCAACCGTGTAGCACGCCTACCCTTTTTCCCGGTAGACGGCCGACTCGATCACCACCTTGTGTAGGAGGGGGACTGTGTAGGAGGAGGGGTACCGGATGAATCGCCATATCTCGTGTTCAAAGAAAAAATAATAGTTATTAGTTCTTTGAACATGTCCAAACGAGCATTGACACCATCTTTTGTCTAAACTACTTACAATACATCTCTAAATTAGCTAAAGGCACCCGTGATGTTTCCCTCTCTGACAAGCATTATTACTTACTAGATTCAATACCGTAAACCTACATTGGCTACGTAGGTAGCTAAAAGCACGAAATCTTACCTCTTGAAGACCTACAGAGGTGGCAGGTGGCGTGACGTGCGTAGCTGGGTGGGGAGAAACGTATCCCGTGCGACGGCAACAGAGCAGCGCAGGCGGCACGAAGCGTTGGCAGGTGGCGTGACGAGCAAATGTGGGTGCGAGAAACGTATACAAGCGAACGGGGAGCTCGGTATGGGTGAACCGATGAAAGGAAATGGAGCGTAGGGAGAAACGTACGTGGGAGCTCCGCTATGGGCGGGAGGAGCGAGAAGATACTATGTCGGCTGCCCTAACACCCATCATCAAAGACACTTTCTACGTCGGGTAACATTTAACCGACGTAGAAAGTTCACTTTCTACGTCGGGTAACATTTAACCGACGTAGAAAGTTAACTTTCTACGTCGGTTAAAATTTACCCGACGTAGAAAGTGAACTTTCTATGTCTGGTAAATTTTAACCGACGTAGAAAGTTAACTTTCTATGTCGGTTAGATTTTACCCGACATAGAAAGTGACCTTTCCACTTACTATGTCGGTTAAAACTTACCCGACATAGAAAGTTTATGATTTTATTACAAAATTGCCACCGCGCCACATACTATGACTGGGTGGATTACGACCGTGATAAAAACCTCGTCATAGAAAGCTATTTTTCCACTAGTGTGTTAGTGTTGTTATGCAGTGGATCAGTGGAATTGGCTGGATGAAGAAGTGTCCTCATGTTCTCAAGAGATGATTTTGATGATGATATAAATCAAGATTCAAGTTAACATCATTCAAGATGAATTGAATTAAAGACATCAAGATGAATTAAGAACAAAATGAATTAAAAACGTTGGTGACAATGTAAACCATTTCCTTACGTACATACCCAAGATAGATATGATTTTGATAAAGACGATGATTCAAGGAAGCCCAAGATGATTCCCGAAGACTAGATAGAGTCTTAGAATACTCGGATATGGAGGTAGAAGTTGATGAAGTAGTATTATGAATAAGCCTTCAAAGCACAAGTGTGATAAATTTTCAGTAACATGATATTTTTCACTTGTCATAATCAATTATGATGCATCGGAAATAGAAAAATGATTTTCTCTGTCATTATTGATTATACTCGGTAACATAATCAATTATGGCAATTCAAATTTGAAAAATATATCCTGTTTTGAAGAATAAATATTTTTGGATACATCCCGATTTTCTCTATGATATTATTAATGACCAATGGTTATTTTCTCGATGTTATTTTTCTATTTAATTAAGTTTTAATGGAAAATCAAAATCACACAATTAGAGAATTCGAAAATACAATTTACATTCAATCAGCTTTTAGAAAAGAATTCGAGCAAGGCAACAAAGATATTTTACATGTTTTGAGAAAACCCTCTTCTCCATTACCACGAGACATATTTTACCAAAACCCTCTTCTCCATTACCTACTATGGTTTCATTGTTAATCACACTTCTTCTTGGAGGTTGGCATTCTACGAGCTTCTACAATTTGTTGTCTCCATTACCCAGTGTGTGACTCGTTCTTATTTTTATTACCTTCATACTTGTGTATGACTGGTTCTTATCTTACTCTTTCATCCTTTGTAGGTTTAAGAGGTTTAAGTTAATCAATTGTGTTATTCATCCTTTGATTTATTCGAGAGGAGGTGTTCATACCTAGTGTGATTCTAGGGAGGTATTCATCCTTTGTGTATTGGTGGAAAAGGAGGTGTTTTTCATCCCTAGTGTGATTCTAGGGTGGTGTTCATCCTTAGTGGAATTCTAAGATTCATCCTTTGATTTGTTCAAAGGAGGTGTTCATCCCTAGTGTGATTCTAGAGAGGTGTTCATCCTTAGTGGGATTCTAAGGAGGTGTTTTCATCCCTTTGATCTGTTCGGGGAGGTATTCATCCCTAGTGTGATTCTAGGGAGGTGTTCATCCTTTGTGTGTTGGTGGCAAAGGAAGTACTTTTAATCCTTTGATTTGTTCGAGAGGAGGTGTTCATCCCTAGTGGGATTCTAAGGAGATGTTCATTCTTAGTGGGTTTTCTAAGGAGGTGATTGTCTTTTGAATTAGTTTGTTTTTTGATGAGTTGATTGTAATTTGTGAACTGAATTTAAAAGATAGTGAATTGGGGTCACTCTTGTGTTAAGAGTTGACTAGGAACTGGATGTAGGGTTGACTATACCCAAACCAGTATAAATAACTGTGTGCTTTTCTCTTTTCCTTATCTTTTTTTTTAATGTTTTTCTCTTCCTTATACCTCTGTGATAACATCAACTTATTTCCTTCCCCTTATCTCTCTGATTATATCGCTTCCGCTATATTTGTTCAATTTGATAATTAAAATTAAATTAATAAATATTAGACATCTTAAAATAAATTTTTAATTTGACATCTATTTTAATTTGTACATCTATTCACCCCCTCTAGATGTCATTTGTCTAACAAGTGGTATCAGAGCTTGGTTAGATAAGATATTTCTAAACGATCTATCAAGATGTTTATGCAGAATGAGGTTTATAGGGAAAGAACCTCAATAAACAGACCATCATTATTTAAAGGAGAAGATTATCAGTTTTGGAAGGCGAGAATGAAAATATTTTTACAAACACTAGATTACGGTGTTTGGGATGATGTACTCAACGATCCCTACATTCTGATGAGAACAACGGAGTCTGGAGTTGTTCCAAAGACTTTGACCAATGGACGCCCGATGAAAACAAGCATGCCCAATATGATGTAAAAGCCCGAAACGCTATTGTTTCTGCCTTAACTCGTAATGAATTTTTCAGGGTCTCACAATGCAATACAACAAAAGAAATATGGGACACTCTTAAAGTGACACATGAAGGAACAAATGAAGTAAAGTGAGCATGTAAGAACACACTCATCCAGGAGTATGAATTGTTTCAAATGCAGCATAATGAAAGCATCACAAATTTTCGGACACGCTTCACACATATAGTAAATCACTTCAAAGGATTAGGAAAGAGTTTTGACAATGAGGAGTTGAACACAAAGATCTTGAAATCCTTAGACAAGAATTGGCAACCAAAGGTCACTGCTATTACAGAATCAAAGGATCTCACAAAAATGAATATTGCTACTCTATTTGGAAAGCTGCAAGAATATGAGATGGAACTACAAAGGTTAAAGAACGGTGAACATAATCAAACCAAGATGATAACTCTAAAAGCAGAAAAATCTTCACAAGATGAAAGCGAAAATGAAGGTAAGTTTTCGGATTTTGATATGTCTCTTTTTGTTAAACAATTTTCTCGCTTTATGAAGAACAGGAAAAACAGACAGCAAAGAAAAGAGAAAACTAATAGATACCAGTGCTATGGATGTTGAAAGTTTGGTCATATCAAACTAGACTGTCCGGAACTTAAGAAAGAGAAGAAAGATGTGAAAGAGAAGAAGAAATAGAAGAACGATATCTATAAGAGAAAATGCAAATCTTATATTGTTTGGGTGGATAATGATTCTTCCACAATACAAGAGAGTTCTTCCGAAAGCAGTGATGGAGAAGAAGAAGCAAATCTTTGCTTTATGGCAAAAAGTGATGATGAAGCCTCATCACAAGAAACCTCATCACAAGTAAGCAGTACAAAATTCTTAAATGAATATGATGAGTTGTTTAAAGAATATCAAGATATATATGAAGGTTTTACCAAGTTATCTAAGAAATACAATGCACTTAGACAAAAGTTTAATGCATTAAAAAACATTGTTGGTATTCTTGAAAAAGAAAATGAGTGCTTAAAGAAAGATGTTGAGAAATTTAAAACTTTGTCTAAAAATAAAGAAGTTGTTAAACCTTGTGAAAATTGTAATCATTTGGAAAATGAGATTTTCAAGTTAGAGAAAATAATGAGTGATTTTTCTAAATCTTCTCGCAAATCTTGATTCTATGTTAGGTTATCAAAGAGTGGATTCTAGCAAAGCTAGACTTGGTTACAAACCCAAAGAAATACTAGAACCTCATAAAACTATTTTTGTGAAAGAGTCAAGGAAAACAGATGTGAAACTAGTTTAAAAAACTTTAAGAAACTCATTTAGACTTTTTCAAAGAAAACTAACATGTTTTTATTGCATGAAATTCGATCATACATCAAATAGATGTTACATAAAACATTTTGGCATATCTAATGACAAATATGAATGGGTGCCTAAAGGAATAAAGCATTTATACATGTCTAGATGATAGTTAAATATCTAATAGATTATGAATTTTTGGAAGAAAAAAATTATTGTCGTCATATTCAATTATGTTGATTCTGAAGGTGCTTCGTGATAATCAATTATTATATCATAATTTTATTCTTTTATCCTTAGTTTTTTGGTAGATACTTGTGATTCTACTAACCTTCTTAAGGACCCAAAAATAATTAAAGGGTACCTAGATTTGTATGTTGATATTGTAGGTGATTATCAAGGATAAGAAATCAATGCGAAGTTATTGGAGCTAAATGGGTGTACGAGGGACAAAGCTGGATAAATAGGAAAATATCATAAAGATAAGTTTATTTTTGTCTCTCATGCCTTTGTATTGAATATCTGCCACATAAATTCGATTGTTGACCAACTTTAAACTTTGAAAGTTTGAATTTTAAAAATATAATTTGAAATTATTAAAGCTTGAAATTTGAAAGTTTGAATTTTGAAAATTTGAAATTTGAAAGTTTGAATTTTGAAAATTTGAAATTTGAAAGTTTGAATTTTGAAAATCGAATTTATGAAAATTTGAAAGTTTGAAATTTGAAAGTTTGAGATTTTTGAAATTTGAAATTTTGCAGTTTGAGATTTTGAAATTTGAAATTTTGCAGATCTGAGATTTTTGAAATTTAAAATATTGCAGTTTGAGATTTTTGAAATTTTAAACTTTGTAGTTTGAGATTTTGAAATTTGAAATTTTTGCAGTTTGAGATTTTTGAATTTGAATTAGAATAGAAATTTGAAATTTGGGATTAGAAATTTGAATTTGAAATTTGAAATTTGTTGCAATTTGAATTTGAAATTTGGAATATGAGTGAATTTGAATTTGAATTTGAAAGTTGCCTCAATAAGAAGACTCGTAATTGGGAGAAACTATCGCATTCTATTTCATTATCTCTGCAATCATTCTATTCCCCATCTTTCTCTCTCTTCATTTGCATTGGGTATCCTAGATATTGCCTCCTTAATATGATGTTCTTCTCTGACACTTTGTGATGCATTATCTTCTCTACCTTGATTTATGTACTAATCTGTGCAAATTTCTATTCAATTTTTATTGCAATATTTTTTCATAATTATCAATGAAATAGGGAGATATTTTGATGATATTAATCTATGTGAAACAGGGGGAGATTTTTTTCTCTTGAAATACTTTTTTTATGATTATCAATGAAACAGGGGGAGATTTTTTTTATGAATTAAAATATGTATGAAATTCATTCCTAATTCTCATTTAAATAGGGGAGTTAGGAAAATTTTTGCTCAGATAAATTAGGGGGAGCTTTTTTATTAACATATCTAGGGGTAGTTTAAATATAATGTGCTAATTTGTGTTACACTATACTCGTGTTAATCTGTGTTAATCTTGAGTCGCTATATACGAGTCAAGCATTTTAATTTATTTCAGGTGTTTCCTTGATCATCATCAAAAAGGGGAGATTGAAAGTAATGAGGGAGAGATTGATGGAAATATCCCTACATTCCCAAAAGATGATTTTGATGATGATTCAAGTCAATTACATTCAAGTCAGATCATTCAAGATGAATTGAATTAAGGACATTAAGATGAATTAAGGACAAGTCTGAATTAAAGGCGTTGGTGACAATGTGAAACATTTTCCTACATACCCAAGATATGATTTTGATAAAGATGATGATTCAAGCAAGCCCAAGATGATTCCTGAAGACTAGATAGAGTCTTAGAATATTGGATATAGAGGTACAAGTTGATGAATTAGTATTATGAATAAGCCTCCAAAGCACAAGTATGATAAAATTTAGTAACATTATATTTTTCAACGTCATAATCAATTATGATGCATCGAGAAAAAGAAAAATGATTTTCTCTGTCATAATTTATTATATTGGTAACATAATTAATTATGGCAATTCAAATTTGAAAAATATATCTATTTTGAAGAATAAATGTTTTTGGATACATCCCGATTTTTTCTATGATATTATTAATGACCAATGACTATTTTCTAATGTTATTTTTCTATTTAATTAAGTTTTGATGGAAAATAAAAAACACACAATTACAAAATTCGAAAATACAATTTACATTCAATCAGTTTTGAGAAAAGAATTATGAGCAAGGTAACAGAGATATTTTACATGTTTTGAGAAAACCTTCTTCTCCATTACCACATAGATATTTTACCAAAACCCTCTTTTTCATTGTCTCATGTGTTTTTATTGTTAATCACACTTGTTCTTGGAGGTTGGTATTCTACAAGCTTCTACAATTTGTTGTCTCCATTACCCAAGTGTAATTGTTCTTATTTTTATTACCTTCATCATTTGTGTATGACTCGTTCTTATCTTACTCTTTCATCCTTTGTGGGTTTAAGAGGTTTAAGTTAATTAATTGTGTTATTCATCCTTTGATTTATTCGGAGGAGGTGTTCATCCCTAGTGTGATTCTAGGGAGGTGTTCATCCTTTGTGTATTGGTGGCAAAGGAGATGCTTTTCATCCCTAGTGTGATTACTGGGAGGTGTTCATCCTTAGTGGGATTCTAAGGAGATGTTTTCATCATTTGATTTGTTCAAAGGAGGTGTTCATTCCTAGTGTGATTCTAAGGAGGTGTTCATCCTTAGTGGGATTCTAAGGAGGTGTTTTCATCCCTTTGATTTGTTTGGGAAGGTATTCATCCCTAGTGTGATTATAGAGAAGTGTTCATCTTTTGTGTGTTGGTGATCAAAGAAGGTGTTTCTCATTCTTTGATTTTTTCGAAGGAGGTATTCATCCCTAGTGGGATTCTAAGGAGGTGTTCATCGTTAGTAGGTTTTCTAAGGAGATGATTATCTTTTGAATTAGTTTACTTTTTCGTCGTGTTGATTGTAATTTGTGAACTTACACTACTCGCGAGAATGAGCATTCAACGTCGGGTGTAGAAGGCTTTCAACGCTCGGCTCCAATGACGTCGTTGAATCAGCGTCGTTGAATGTCAAAGGATTCTACATCTGGTCTCGTAATACCCGACGTTGAAAGTGTTAGACATCTACGTCTGGTTAAGCAAATGTCCGACGTAGAAATGAGTAAATTCTACGTCGGTTATTGAACCAACCGACGTTGAAAGTCCTTCTCGCTCAAGCGACCGGTGTACTTCGCTTGAGCGACAAAGCCTTCAAACAAAGGGGACTCTCTGGTCTTTATGCTACTTAGCGAGATACTGAGCCGCTTGAGCGAGAAAGGACTTTCAACGTCTGCTAGTTCAATGACCGACGTAGAATATTACTCATTTCTACGTCTGACATTGAACTAACCGACGTTGAAAGTCCTTTCTCGCTCAAGCGGCGGTGACTTCGCTTAGCGATCGAAGCCTTCAAACAAAGGGGACTCTCGGTGTCTGTTTGCTCAAGCGACCGACGCTTTCGCTTCAAGCGATCGACGTTACAACGTCTGCTAATGCAATAAGCGACGTAGAATATCCCTTTTTTTTTAATTTTGTTCTGTTTTGTGCTACCATACACGACCGCTATAAATCTCAATCCGTAAATCTCAAATCCAAGACTGATTTACACAATATATACACAATATACAAAAATCTCAACCAGGTCTTTTCACCTAATCACTATATATTTACACAATACACAAAAATCTCGATCCAGCCTACATTATGTACATAATACACAAAAATTATCAATCAATCCTATTATTCCTAACTACTTGTACAAACTTTTCTCGCCCATTTGTTTCTAACCATGTCTATAGTATCCATAGGAAAGGTTCTATATCTTTAAATGCACCGTAATAAGTTCACAATAATAGAATGGTAAACCCTAAGCAATAAAAATAAAGGAATTGAATATAATAGCAAATGTCAACTTACCTCAGTCCAACTATCCCGAATGCTACCAAAAATGATGAGCCACATCCAATACATTACATAGTAGCCTACACTCGTAGCCTCCATTTTGTTTGTTACACTAAAAATGAGTAAATATGTTAAAAATAACTATTAAATTTGAACGTAAATTAATAGATAGTATAATATATATATAAAAGGCTACTTACTTTGATAAAATTCCAATTTGAGTCTGTGCTTTTACTTGTGTGTTTTCCATCTAATCTACTACAAACCTTTAAAGCACTATATATTGAAAAGAATGGACTTAGAAATAGAATAATCAAGATGTTTAGACATAATATAATAAATACTTACTCGTTTACAATATTTTTTAGCTCCATTTCCGGTTTTCTTCCCAATTAGTAGAGAACCAACACACAAGATTCGCTTTGGACAAATAACTAATAGTCGCCAAGTGGTTTCAGTATATACACATGATTAGAATCTATTAAAAAAACTTGTAGTAAAACCGAAGAAGTACAGATAACTTACGTAATGATGGTATGCTCAAGGTAAATATCTCTTTTAAAACAAATCATCCAATTCTCGCATATAACCGAGAATTTGATCACGCTTATTCCCGGACTTTTGTATGAATTGAGGCTCGAAGAATCCATACACATGACCAATGCCCTCGCTCCACTATCATTTCGTGCATCATCCTAAAATATGCCAATTTAAGTGAACTTATAGCTTATATATTTACTAAAATGAAAAGAGACATGAAAGATATGAACTTACAATGTCCAAAATTGTAAAACGACTATATTTAGACATTGATTGCTGCATCCCAATCTCCAGGGCATCGATGTGGGAAATGTATAGGGGATATTGCTTAGAAGCCATCCCAAATAATGTACAATCCCATGGAACTTGGAATGACTAGCAGATACAATTGTGGGGAAAGAGACAAGAGATCAAAAATTGGATTTGGAGAAGTCTCACAACTGGTGTCTTCTCCTTAGATGCGATATGAGTGGCAATAGCTTTACCCAAGTCTTTTGGCCGCTGAACATCCTACATATTTTATAAAATATAATCATAAACAATAAATCAATTTATTTATGTGTTAGATGTATTATAACCATACATATACATACCTTTGTCATTATTGACCTAACTAAATGTCGGGGCCAAGTAATGAAGGTCGCAAGGGCTTGGCCTATCTGCCTCACCTCTTCGGTGGGGATAGGGACACTAGCCTCGGCGTACAACCACCTTTTCAACCACTACTTTGACCAAGTTAGGATCCAAAGGCACATTGTGGATGGTTGAAGCCCCTTCATGAACTCGATCCATGGGCCACTAGCCTTAGACCTTCATCTACCTCAACCCACAAGCCATATCGATCATCCTTTCGTGGATTCAGGGATGAATAGATGCCACCAGGTGTGACCTCGATAGTGGCTTCAAGACAACCGCCTTTGTGCTAACTCTTGGACCTACAAATATAGTAAATTCCAATAAGGACTAAGATTTTAGAAACACAAGTCAAGTACCAATTTGTGGTTGAAAATGCACCTGATGGAAGATGAGCATCGAGAAAATGAAGTACCCATGGAGGTCATACGCAGAAGCTGCTCCCATGACACGTGCGATGATGGTCTCCTCAAGTCGTGCGGCGATGGCAGAGTCAACTCTTCCTCCAATTTTGCCACGATGGCCGGTGTCAATTTCTCCGTGAGAGCCATCTCCAAGGTAGCAATATCTTCTTGGCTCGGGGATGTGGAGGTGCGGATATCCTGTGATGGTGGTCCAAAATACGCTCGGACACCCACACCTTGGCCAACAGCCTCAACACGACCTGGATGTTCTCGGTCGTCCAATAGCAGATGGTCAAGATATCCCGACGACTAGAAGGGATGAAAGTTCCCGTGTACACCTGCTCCTCCAAGGCATCTACATTATAAAAGTTAATTTTATTAATGAACATGTTACATATAACTAATTCAAAGTAAATTAACTTCTTTTACTTACAATCCGAGCAGCAATTTCTCGGGCTTCCAGCGACGTCATGTCACCGTAAGGCTTTGTACGCGCCCTCTTCCACTTCGGTGACGTTTTTGGAGGAGATGGTGGAGGAATCTCGCTCTTCGCTTAAACCGTAAGAGGCTAACTCCGACTCGTCGAAGCCTACTCTTCTCCTCCATCATCTTCTTAGTCAATAAGTCGTACCCCCACGAGACGAGATAGGTGGGGGCGTACATTCTTCCTTTGAATGTCTTTTGCTTTTTGTCTTCTTTCCGCAACATAATTGAACACAATATTAGATACACAACTCATTATGAAATATTCAAGTCAATTAAGCCATAAGTTATTACCTCCCACTTCGAACCAGCCCTACTATGTACAAACTTCTTCCAAGTGTCCTCATTTATGCCATATCTTTGGCAAGGGGTTAATCCCTCGCTAACTTTGTCCTCGACGATACACCCATTTAGTGGTCAATGTGGACTTGAACTGCCTCCACATTTTTGCTATGGTCGTCATTATCTTCCTCCTCACATCCTCGAATTAACTAAATCAAAGTGTTCCTACAGATAGCAAACAAGTTTTAGTTAACCAATTGATAATAATGTATAAACAATATAAACAACTAAATACACATACTTACAAGAAGATCTTGCCATAACAAGTTCTTCACAGCTTCCTCCACATGATCCCAAGTAGGATGGAGAATAGATATCTACACAACATAAACAACATAAGTATCAACAATATATTTGAAATGAAATTAACTTTGAAATAGAATAAATACCTTCTCTCTAGCTAGTGTACCCAAGTAGCTACTAAATTGGGTACCGAAGGGACCCGAGACCTTGCCAGTCCTAGGATCAACGAAAACAGTATAACTTCGGCCGATATGTGTCTAATGGTCAAGTCTTTCAACCGTGTAGATTGTCGACTCCTCTTATCGGAAAATGTCTTTCCGTGATGCCCGAGGAGATGGTGGAGGAGATGGTGGAGGAGATGCCATTTACCTCATAATGAAAAAAACATAGAATTATATCAATACACATGCAAAGTCTCCTCAATTACATGTTAAAAAAATAAATAAATAGAAACATAACTTAGATTGTATTAATATTTTCCCATATGCCTTCATCATGGTCATTGCGAGTAGCATGAACAAAGTCCTCTTCCAATTGGGATATAGCAATAGGCAACCGTGGTGAATTTTGAATGTTAATAAAATCATCTAATTCTTCTCCATTCTCATTTGTGACATCAATCATTTTTCCTTTGAGGACAACCGACCACCTATCATTTGATGGATCAGTGACATAAAACACTTGTTTTGCCCGGTATGCCATTATGAAGCGGTTCTTCGTTATGACCAATCTTGTTTATATCAATCAAAGTAAATCCCATTTGGTCTCTTTGGACACCAAGTATTACTATCAACCCATTTATATTTAAATAAAGGCACTTTGAATTTAATATAGTCGACCTCCCAAATCTCCTCAATCACTCCAAAGTAACTAATTGATGCCATGATGGGGTTTTTGTCCTTTGCACTAGAAAAGTGCATAGATGTTGCCTCAATAGATACTCCACTATTCTGGACCGTACTTTTGTCATCTTGTGCCTTCGTATAAAATGAGTATTTGTTAATGTCATACCCTTGCCAAGTTATAACATTATATCTAGGCCCATGTGCTAGCCATTTCGAGTGTATCGAGGCATTGTCACTTGAAAATATTTTGCTTTGAAACCAATTGATAAAGTTGTTGTTATGCTCTTTCATCAACCACCTTTCACCCATTTTGGGGTTTAGGTCCTTTAACATTGCTTTATGCGCATCTATGTAAGGAATAACCTCTTCGTATTGTTCAAAATATACAAGTGGGCGATGGTCAACTCTACATGATCTTTTGTTTGAATTCTAATACCACGAGTTCCCTTACCATTTAGCTCTATCATCATAGACGATTTCTAGGTACACCCACGAGTACGACTCTTGCCAAGTAATCTGAACAAAATTCTATGGCTTCTTCTGCAATATACCGCTCAACAATTGAAGCTTCAAGTCTATATGGATTTTTAGAATACCCTTTGAAGATCTTCATGTATCGCTTAATTGGGTACATCCACCTCAAATAAACCGGCCCACAAATTCGTATCTCCCTCACAACATGAACGATTAAGTGAATCATTATATCAAAGAATGATGGAAGAAAATACATCTCCAATTGACATAGCACAACCAGTAGCCTCATTTTCCAACTCATCTAGTGATTTTTCATCGATAACCTTGGCACAAATAGAATTGAAGAAAAAACATAGTCGCATAATGGCATGTCTAACATTCTTAGGCAATATGTTACGTATAGCCACTGGTAACAAGCTGTTGCATCAAAACGTGACAATCATGGGACTTTAATCCAATTAACTTCAGATCTTTCATGGATACAAGACTCTTAATATTTGAAGAGTATCCTTGTGGCACTTTAATACTTGCAAGACAATGACATAAACTACGTTTCTCCTTCTTTGACAAGGTGTGACATGTCGGTGGTAGATATGTTCTATTGCCTTCAGGCCTTGGATGTAATTCAGGACGTATTCCCATCTCACAAAGGTCTTGACGTGCTTTGATCCCATCCTTTGACTTTCCTTGAATGTTTAACAATGTGCCAATGAGACTATCACATACATTCTTCTCCACATGCATAACATCAATACAATGTCGTACTTCTAAATGGCTCCAATATGGAAGATCAAAGAAAATTGATCTCTTCTTCCACATGTTCTTGTCGAAGACCTTTTTGGGTCTTTCCAAATGTAATGCTTATGTTCTTCACTCGATCGTAAACTTCTAAATCGAGTCAATGGTTCTCTCGGCAATTTCATCCTCCTATATGCCATTAAAAGCTTTCTTCGAGTCTACTGTATGGATGGTCATGCGGAGAAATTTTTTGTGCTCGTTATAAATTGTCTTCTTTCCATGTTTCAATTGTATATAACTGGTCTCTTCTTCACAAATAGGACAAGCATAATGCCCCTTCACACTATACCCACTCAAGTTTCCATAGGCGGGAAGTCATTAATGGTGCAAAATAACATTGCATGCAACTTGAACTTCGCTGGCGATACCCATCAAATGCATCTACTCCTTCCTCCCATAATAGTGTTAAGTCTTCTATCAAAGGACTCAAATACACATATATGTCATTTCCTGGCTGTCTTGGACCTGAAATCATCATACACAACATGACATATTTGTGCTTCATGCATAACCATGGTGGAAGATTGTAAATCATCAATAAAACTGGCAATGAACTATGGTTACTAGTTAAATTTCCAAAAGGATTCATCCCATCTGCTGCTAATCCAAGTCTAAGGTTTCTTGCATCACTACCAAAACTTGGAAATAGACGGTCAAAATTCTTCCATTGGGGAGAGTCGATGGATGTCGCATTTGCCCATCACATGTTTTTCTCTTTGAATGCCAAATTAAATTTTCAAGCATCTTCGTGAGCGTACAACCGCCTAAATCTTGGAATAATTGGAAGATACCATAAAACTTTTGCAGGAGGACGTTTTTTACCACTCTCCGACTACAATCATCACCATCCTTCGTTTTGTAACGTGATACACCACATGTTGGACATTGGTCTAAAGATGAGAATTCTTTCCTGTATAACACACAATCATTAGGGCAAGCATGTATCTTCCTATATTCTAAACCCATCTGGACATAGTATCTTCTTCGCCTCATACATACTGGTCCAAGCAAGGTGTTATTGTTCCGGGAGCATCTCCTTCAAAAGTTGGAGTAATTCATTAAAACTTGTATCACTCCAACCAAATTTTGCTTTTAGATTGACCAATCTTAACACGGATGACAACCGTGTGAAAGTTGTACATCCGGGATACAAAGGTGTCTCTGAATCGGTCCTCAATGTATCATATATAGATGCATGTGCTTCAAGAAAGCTCTCTTGACCCACATCACAAAGCATGTCCTCTATTCGATCTTCGCAGGTTACATCATCCTCAATAGTTTGTGATATTGTTGGAATATCAACCACTTCACCGTGCCATGTCCATATGGTGTAATTCTTCATCATCCCATCGCAAATAAGATGCTCCCGCGTTGTGTCCATCTCTTGTACTCGCCATTTACACAATTAACGCATGGGCAGTAGATTTTTCCATTCATTTTGGGAGCATTTTGTTCTAGCAAATTTCAAAAAGGAGTCAACTCCATTCTCATACTCTTCCGACATACGACTTGCATTGACCCAAGTTCGATCCATCTAACTACACAAAAAGGCTTGCCTAGATATTCAAGGTTTATTAGAAAAGGTTTAACAAAACAATACAAAAAAAACGTGTACATTGCCTAACAATGCTCTAATGTTCCATACATGCTCTAATGTTCCATACATGCTCTAATGTTCCATACATGCTCTAATGTTCCATATACCACTTCGAAACCTAAACCTAAACCTAAACCTAAACGAAACCTAATGTTCCATATACCACTTCGAAACCTAAACGAACCTAGATCAAATCAAACAATATATACAAAATCATCCATCATCTTTCTAATGTTCCTACGCAGGAAATGCTCTAAATAATCCATATTTATGTTAAATGCATGTCGTAAATCATCCATACAACTTAATCTAACCCGATGAGAGCGCTGCGAGTGGGCTGCGAAGGAGCTGGCGAGGAGGCAGAGCACTGCAAGAGTGAGGACCGAGGCAGCAGACCACAGCGAATGAGGTAGCAGATGCGGCGAAGTGCGAGCGCGAAGGGGCTAGCGAGGGGCAGCAAGTGAGGACCGAGGCACAGTGAAGAAGAAGCGTAAGGAGGGAGTATGTGGGACGAAGAAGAAGCGAATGAGGGGCAGCGCGCCTAGGAGGAGAGGTATAAAGGACATTCAACGTCTGCTATTAAAAACCCGACGTGGATAACGCTTTCGACGTCGGTAAATCATGTAACCGACGTTGATTTTGGGAATTCAACGTCTGCTATACATAACCGACGTTAAATTTAAACATTTAACGTCGTCTCGTCATATAACCGACGTTGAATTGCAGTTACTACGCTCGGTTATTATATAACCGACGTTAAATTTTGTTTCATAATTACAAGTTTGCCATCAGCGTCTTGTACAACGTTCGGTCTTCGTGATAACTCAGACGTTGGATGCTCTGTCGTAGAAAGTGTTTTTCTGTAATAGTGTTAATTTAAAAGATAGTCAATTAGGGTCACTCCTGTGTAAGAGTTGATTGGGAACTAGATGTAGGGTTGATTATACCCGAACGAGTATAAATCACTGTGTGATCTTGTCTTTCTCCTATCTCTTTTTCACTGCTTTTCTCTTCCTTATATCTCTATGATAACATCAACTTATTTTCTTCCTCTTATCTCTCTAATGTATCATTTCCTCTATATTTGTTGAATTTGATAAATAAAATTAAATTAATAAATATTGGAATCTTAAAATAAATTTTTTACTTTAACATCTATTTTAATTTGTACATCTATTAATTTCATTTATCTAACAAAAGTGGTAGTGTTGTTAAGCACTAGATCAGTGGAATTGGCGGATGAAGAAGTGTTTGGAAAAAGGAGTGAGAAAATGGAAGGGATTTGCGGCTTGTAGAAACCATTTAGGGTGGAGATGTGGAAGAGAATATGTTGGTGAACCAGAGGAAGTGTTTGGAGAAGCGGACAAGGCTAAGAAAACCGTGAAAGCCACGAGGACAAGTATGGAAGCGTACGGAAAAGCCATTGTTTTTCTGGTTTTGAGAATGAATGAGAGACTCGAGGTTTGTAGAGAGGTTGGTATCACTGATATCAGTGGCGGATCTTCTTGGGAGCTGAGGGGGGTCGTGGCCCCCCCAAAGTTTTGTAACTCCCATGTAATTAATGATTTTGGCCCCCCCAAACATAATTAGTATTTAATATATTTACTTGTATATTTACAATTTTATCCTCCCAAATTCTCCTCGGTTTGTAACTTTCATATAATTTATGATTTTATTTCCTCAAACTTAATGATAATTTAATATATTTAAGTATATATCTACAATTTTATCTTTTAAACCTTTCATATTCTTTCTTCCTTTTATATTTATTAATAATATATTATTTAGCTTCTCAAAGATCAATGATCAAGATCCGCCACTGACTAATATGAACGTACTTGGTGGCGTTAGCCATTAGAGATTGGAAGTATGTGTTTGTGTCCCTATTGTTTTGGTGGAAGAAGAAAGTAGACACCATGAAATTTCCCACTAGGATGGAGAGGTTTGTGTGGAGAGAGAGGCTTTGGCATGTGTTTGGGTGAAGATGTTGATGGCGATGTACACAAAAGTAGACCATAATATGCTGATAAAGATAATATATATGATGGCTTAAATTCATTTTAAGTTCTCCTACTAAGGGAACGTGCAATTTGTTTTTCTATAAAAATTTATTCGTATGCTTAGATTTTATTTATGTAAAATTATGTAATTTCAGTCCATGTTAATATATCATTTAATGATAACAAAAAATATTAATAATAAAATCTTGTGATTAAATTTTACGATTAATATATCTTATATAATGAAGTAATTAATTGAAATTACTATTACATACGAAAACGAAAATATAGTATTTACCATCAATAGTTATAAAATTAGAGTAAGTTTTCTTACTTTTAACAACGGAATTATCAAATATGTCATTAAATTTTTATAAGAACTAGAATTATATTTTTTATGAGAGTATAGATTAGAAAAAGTTGACTTAGTCGTAATTAATCATACCTATTAAATTATGTATTCATCGTTTTCTTATTAATCATTTTATATATATTAGCTGAAACATGGTTGTGAATATGTATTTTAATTTTTATTTTAATTTATTAGTATTTATATATATATATATATATATATATATATATATATATTAATTTAATAATATTTACTGTATTTATTTTTTATTTATTAATTATGTATTATATTTTTTTTACTAATTACTTACCATATTTTTTATTATCTCGTATATCTTACTATTTTTAAATTATATAAATCATAATACCTTTTTATTTAAAATATGATATTTTTATATTTTCCTGGATGATACCAAAATATATATATATATATCATCCCCTTCTCATACGATGAGGATGCGGGTTGGAAATGAACCTTAAATTTATGTTTTATTATAATACTAAATAATGGTGGTATTAATTTCAGTTAACATGTTTTTATTTTTTATTTATTTTCTCAAAACTTGTGAGATTCCTTTCATTTATTTTAAACTTATATGTGCTAAAAAATTATTTTTATTTTTATTTTATTTCATCTAAACTATTTTTTTGTTTAGTGTTGTTGTTTATTTTAATTTATTGATTTGATGATGAAGTGTAAGTAGTAGATACTTCGAATAAAATATTTTATAGAAACCACTTTTATATTTATTTATTTGAATACTTTTATTGTTTTTCAATTTATTTGATTGGAGAATGTACCGATGCTGATACTTTGATTAAAATAGTGGTCAGAAACAGTTCTACAGCTGGAAGATTCGGAAACAGTTTTTTCTATCATTTCTAATACTCTACACTTTAATGAAAAAAAATATTAAAATTCAATTTGAATTGTTTTTATTTTAATGCTAAAATATTCATTGAAGATATAATATAAAGTAATTTAATTAATTAAAATAAAAAATAAGCATAAACAAAATAGGTATTTAAATCATACATATATGTTTTCTAAATATCTATGAAAAAAATCGTGAAAATAGAAAAAATAAAATCAAAAATTAATAATATAAAAATATTAAAAATAACAAAATATTTAATTTAATCATATACCATCATCTTAATCTAATAAAATAAATTTTAAACTCATTTATATATATATATATATATATATATATATATATATACAGTATTATCTTATCTTTAATTAAAGCATCTTGTATTATCAAACTTTTATTAAAATCCTTTTCATTTTTCCTTTTAACTTTAAAAAAATAATAATAATCCTTTTACAATAAAATCAACCACTTAGGTTTATTCACTAACTAAAATAATTAACTAAAAACTAAGAAAAAGGAATACTTAAATATTTCAACTTTTTTTCATTATCTTCTCGTAATTTCTTTTATAATAAACAGTTTTAGTTAAATTCATTCATTATGTGTATTAATATAATGTTTCAATACAATTTTCGTTCTCAGATGTATTAAGTCATGTTTCTGTTATATTAAATAGACAAAATTTTCTAATTAAGTTTCAATTTTTTTTTAATTTGTTGAATTCAGTCGAGAGACAAAATATGATAAATATAATCTAGCTGTTAAATATATTAGCTTTTGCATATATATATATATATATATATATATATATATATGTGTGTGTGTGTGTGTTGTGACTGGAATATTGGGTGAGTTCAGAGTAGACAAATAATTAATTTTGTTTTCAAAAATTTTTTAATAATCACTAGTTCTTATCATTTTTATGTTTACAATCATAAAACATATTATTGAATATATAGGTATATAAATATAAATTTAAAAAATTGTCAAAATTTAAAGTTTTATTAAATTATTAAATTAATCAGATAGGTAAAAACTCATTTTAATTCAAAAGTCAGATAATATCGAGAGACGAGTATCACGTCTTTGTCGAGTTTGACTTATAGTTGGTGGCAGTACCTAACTATGATTTAATAATAGTATTTTTTGCTTTAGAGAAGAACATATTCCCAAATCTGAAAAAGAAGAAGAAGAAGCTACCATATTTGAAAAGATAACTAAAGCTAGAAGCGTCATATTTGGTGAATTTATTACAAAACACAAGTTTTTCTTATTAGTGTTCCCCAT
The DNA here is from genome assembly GCA_963425845.1 of Sphenostylis stenocarpa. Taxonomy (NCBI): domain Eukaryota; kingdom Viridiplantae; phylum Streptophyta; class Magnoliopsida; order Fabales; family Fabaceae; genus Sphenostylis; species Sphenostylis stenocarpa. Next base: position 100,078,751 of record OY731403.1, read on the forward strand.
ATTTCTGCTTTTAATTATGGGAAAAAATAAATAGATGGACACTCAAAATAAACCTAAATGACATCTACAGATAAAAATATAAATTTTTATTGGGTTATAATACGATAAAAAGTTATGATAGGTGTTAAGAAATAATATAGATATTTACATAATTATAAAATCGTAGGAAAGAAATAACAGAGACATAAACTGTACCTTTGAATGGAAGGATGCCTCTTTGAACCAGTTCATCATATTGCAAGTATCCCACAAAGCCACACGCTGATGCTGTCCAAAGTTGAACTTCTGGAATGCCCAAATCCTTTGCAACTTTTCCAGCAAAGCCCATAACTCCATCGGCAATTATGCAACTAATTGGGGGCACGGCATCTAAAGAGTTTAGCTTTAACACCAACTCTTTGAAAGGGCGATAACAATTTTTTCTGATTGAATCACACAGTGATGGAATATCCTGAGTGGCATCCTTATCCGTAGGTGGTAATCCATCGGGTATGGTCTCAAATATGAAATCTGGGAGACCCTTAACAAAGTCTGCTCCATGGGCCCTAACAAAACGGTTGTGGTTGAACTCAGTGTTGACAAAGGTTATGTGAAAACCCATACAATGGAGGAGTTTGGTAAATTGCATAAAGGGATTCACATGGCCCTGTGCTGGGTATGGTACACATACAACGTGAGGCTTTGAGGTATGAAGTAGGTTCATTTTTTGTGAGTAGAATATGAGATATTTTGTGTTCAAATAACAAATCTCAACACAAAAATAAGAACTCACGAGGGTAAGGTAGATATGCTTTAGCTTCGATCCTATATAAGGAAAAAAGTGATCAAGTTGAATTATAATTAATTAAAAAAAGTTGTTAGAATAATATAATTAGATGTTACTTTTTAAAAAAATATATATATATATATATATATATATGTATATATATTATTAGATTCTGACCAGATTTATTAGATATTAGATAATGAGTGGACTCAATTTAATTATGACCAATTTTTTTATAATGTTTAAATTAAATATCAAATATTAGGATCGTCAAAATGGAGACATGATCAACCTTACGAGTGAAGGAAAAAAAATAGTGATTGTCTGCCTCATCTTATATTTTAAAAAATATTAAAATTTTTAATATAGTAACCTAGTATAAGTCAATCAATTTTGATTTGATTAAAATATATAATATATTTATATAAAAATAATTTTTAAATAGATTTTTAAATAAAAACTATATTTTTAAAATTTAAGCTTTTAAGTTATATTCATTAATTAATTTTCATTATATATATAATGATTTGATATTTAAATTATTCTAAAACAAATTCATTCAAAAATAAAAGTAGGAGAATTATTATATGTTCTCATCCTTGTTTTTTAAGTAATAAAATGATTTAAAATAATATTTTATTTTAACTAATTTATAATATACGTGTTAATGGGAAAATCGATAAAGGGATCGAAAAACGAAGGAAAGAAAAAATCGAAAACCATACGATTGGTAAGAGATATCGAAACGCATTTTCGATGAAATTGGTAAAAGCTTGGTAACCACAAAGATAAAAGTACATCGAGAATCAAAATCGAGAATCGAAGAAACAACTTTCGATGCCTATTGTCGAAGTTAGAATAGTACAAAATTAAAGGGAATCAATAGCAAAATTTCGAATACTCGATGTCCGAAATCGAAATCGAGGGAGCGGTTAACACACGGGGAACATGGGAAACAGTTTTAAACCGCGACGAAATCGAAGGAGGAGCGGTTCCTTATACGTAAGAACGTGGAGTGCGGTTTTAAAACGGTAAGACTAAAGGAACGGGCACGTAAGATCGTGGTGATAGTGGTATTAACCACTCTTGGGAGGTCACTTGAAGGATGCTCTATAAATAGAGCGAAGACTGGAAAGGAGAGGGGGGAATTGGCAGAGAGAACAGAAATACTAGTTAGAAGTCTACAGGAGAACGACGCAATCATGAAGTTTCTGGCGATCTGGATTTCCATTTTCATTGACTGCCTTTATCGCTTTCTTTACTTTCCCTGGTAATTTATGTTTATGTTATTTACTTTGATGCAGTTTACGTTCAAGCAACTTTAAGTTCATGTACTTTCGATTCCTTGTTATTTGACTATTTAAGATTATGCATCTAAGTTTTTTGCTATTTACATTTATGCAATCTCGATTTCCTGCCATTTACATTCCCGCAATTTCGACGCATTGGTAAAAGACGTAGAAAACGTGTTTTCGATGAAATTGGTAAAAGATACCGGCAACCATAAAGATAAAAGCACATCGAGAATCAAAATCGAGAATCGAAGAAACAAATTTCGATGCCTATCATTGAAGTTAGAATAAGTGCAAAATTAAAGGGAATCAAAAGCAAAATTTAAAATACTCAATGTCTGAAATCGAGATCGAGGGAGCGGTTAACACACACAGGGAATGTGGGAAACAGTTTCTAAACCGCGACAGAGATCAAAGGACAAGGGAGCAGTTCTCTTATACGTAAGAACGTGGAGTGCAGTTTTCAAAACTGTAAGACTAAAGGAATGGGCACGTAGGATCGTGGTGATAGTGGTATTAACCACTCTCAGGAGGTTACTTGAAGGATGCTCTATAAATAAAGCGAAGACTGGAAAAGACGGGGAATTAGCAGAGAGAACAGAAATACTAGTGAGAAGTCTACCGGAGAACGACGCAATCATAAAGTTTCTGGCGATCTGGATTTCCATTTTCATTGATTATCTGTACCGCTTTCTTTACTTTCCCTGGTAATTTATGTTCATGTAATTTACTTTGATGCAGTTTACGTTCAAGCAACTTTAAGTTCATGTACTTTCGATTCTTTGTTATTTGACTTTTTAAGGTTATGCATTTAAGTTTCGCTATTTACACTTCTGCAATTTCAATTTCCTACTATTTACATTTCTGCAATTTCGATTTCCTATTATTTACATTTCTGTAATTTCGATTCTTTGTCGTTTACACTTAATGCAAATTTGAGGTTTCTGTATTTTACATTTCTTCGTAGCTTTATATTCTATACTGCTTTTCAATTTGACATTTTACTGCTTTCTTTACTTCGAGTGCCTTAAATACAAAATACCAAAAATAGCGCTTTCGATTGTCATTAGGTTGCATTAAGATTTGCGGTACTATAGGATTTTCGATTCTCATACATATTTCGATTGAAAATAGTTTGCTAGCCTAAGTAAAAAGAATCTACGTGATTGGAATTTGGTTAGTAACAAAATTCCCTAAAAATCGAAATCCCGATCAAAATTCCAATTCGAGAAACAAATTGGCGCGCCCGGAAGTAGGGGGCATTTGTGTCGAAAAAAAACACAAAATCGGTTACCGAAAGTTACGATTAAGGAGTGGCCGAGTAATAAGAATGAG